>CAXDID010000645.1:0-198680 GCA_963988835.1 Hexamita inflata | reverse complement strand
AACTTTGCCAAATACTTTGCCAGATATTCTATTCATAGTTAATAGTTAATAATAGTTAATAGTTGAACAAGTTTGTAGTCGTTTCACTTTCACTAAAATCCACCCGTCATTTATATATATATATATATATATATATATACACTGGTGTGCGAGAGCCAATGTTTTGCTTTCGAAAGTCTCAATGAAGTCTGTTTGTGCCGTCTCGAGGAAGTGAAATGAATATATATATATATATATAATAGATATATTAGTAATAATTATCATTTATTAATAATTAATTTATTAATAATTATCATTTATATTTAATTATCATTTATGTACCATAATAATCGCAATAAATTTTTGCATCCGTGCGCACACAATTAGAAGAAAATCTCAAAATCGTACTCGTATCATCTGCAAGAAGTACCCAGTGATAATCGTTGAATTAATAATATTAAACACATCATTTACACTATATAATACAGATGATGAACAAATGCATCATTTTCGTTTCACTTACTAATTAATTTACTATAAATAATAATATTCTAAAAATGTATTTTCACTTCATACTAATGTTATCTATTCTTTATATTTTTTGCTATAAATATAAATAATCTGCAGATACAACAAGTAACTCTGATTATAAAATGCAAAAAGAAATTAACATATTTAATACTAGAAAGCTTATATTTAAAACAAATGTTTATACTACAAGCAAAAAAGATTAAAGTACAAAACAACTTATTCCAAGAAGGTTTGCAGACAGCGTGAGAGAAATAACGTGCACAAATAAAAACGCGTTTACAAACTATATGCCCAAATGGGAGTGTGATACCAACGATAATGATGTTAAAGTTGTGAACTACGAGATAAATTGCGAAGGCTGGGACTCAGATGACGACTATATGATAGTCAACGGCAGCTGTAGCATCAAATATGATGTAGTGTATCAAAGAAAGCCGCAATATAAAAAGTATTTCGACGATCAGCACTATGTCGAGTTTTTGAACACCTACAACGCAATCGCCGATTTCTTTGACAACGGCTTTTTGAAGAAGATTGCCAAATTTTAGCTAAAGCCGATTGCTCTCAAGAACATAGACATTTTGGTGTTTGAAAAGAATCAGCAGACCACATCGAGAAAGGGTCAAGTTTACGAGCAGCTTCAAGCTGCCAAGGGAAACAAATACGAGCCAGACCAAGTCACGTGCACGAACCAAGGCTTCGACGGCGAAAGTATCATTTGGAAGTGCAGAGCCCCGCTGGACAAGAAGTACAAGTTCGAAAAGGCCCACGTATCTTGCGAGGGCTGGTCCGGTCCTGGAGACCAAAACGTCGTCCCGGGCAGTTGCCGCTGGAGTACAAAATTTCAAAAGTAAAAATATCCAATTCTATTTATGACTATGACTCAACCAAACGAATAGTAATTCTTACTATACGCCACATTGTAACCAATTAATATATTTTAAACAGCCTTCTGACTTTTGCTTCTAGACACCCACCTCAACTAGAAAACAAGAAAAGGAATGAACATTAATCAACTTATTCCAAGAAGGTTTGCAGACAGCGTGAGAGAAATAACGTGCACAAATAAAAACGCGTTTACAAACTATATGCCCAAATGGGAGTGTGATACCAACGATAATGATGTTAAAGTTGTGAACTACGAGATAAATTGCGAAGGCTGGGACTCAGATGACGACTATATGATAGTCAACGGCAGCTGTAGCATCAAATATGATGTAGTGTATCAAAGAAAGCCGCAATATAAAAAGTATTTCGACGATCAGCACTATGTCGAGTTTTTGAACACCTACAACGCAATCGCCGATTTCTTTGACAACGGCTTTTTGAAGAAGATTGCCAAATTTTAGCTAAAGCCGATTGCTCTCAAGAACATAGACATTTTGGTGTTTGAAAAGAATCAGCAGACCACATCGAGAAAGGGTCAAGTTTACGAGCAGCTTCAAGCTGCCAAGGGAAACAAATACGAGCCAGACCAAGTCACGTGCACGAACCAAGGCTTCGACGGCGAAAGTATCATTTGGAAGTGCAGAGCCCCGCTGGACAAGAAGTACAAGTTCGAAAAGGCCCACGTATCTTGCGAGGGCTGGTCCGGTCCTGGAGACCAAAACGTCGTCCCGGGCAGTTGCTTGCTGGAGTACAAAATTTCAAAAGTATAAGTATCCAGTTCTATTTATGACTATGACGCTCAAACGAATAGTAATTCGTACTATACGCCTACATTGTAACCAGTTAATATATTTTAAAGCAGCCTTCTGACTTTTGTTTCTGGACAATCTACCTCAACTAGAAAAACGTGTAGAAAAGGAATGAACATTAATCAACTTATTCCAAGAAGGTTTGCAGACAGCGTGAGAGAAATAACGTGCACAAATAAAAACGCGTTTACAAACTATATGCCCAAATGGGAGTGTGATACCAACGATAATGATGTTAAAGTTGTGAACTACGAGATAAATTGCGAAGGCTGGGACTCAGATGACGACTATATGATAGTCAACGGCAGCTGTAGCATCAAATATGATGTAGTGTATCAAAGAAAGCCGCAATATAAAAAGTATTTCGACGATCAGCACTATGTCGAGTTTTTGAACACCTACAACGCAATCGCCGATTTCTTTGACAACGGCTTTTTGAAGAAGATTGCCAAATTTTAGCTAAAGCCGATTGCTCTCAAGAACATAGACATTTTGGTGTTTGAAAAGAATCAGCAGACCACATCGAGAAAGGGTCAAGTTTACGAGCAGCTTCAAGCTGCCAAGGGAAACAAATACGAGCCAGACCAAGTCACGTGCACGAACCAAGGCTTCGACGGCGAAAGTATCATTTGGAAGTGCAGAGCCCCGCTGGACAAGAAGTACAAGTTCGAAAAGGCCCACGTATCTTGCGAGGGCTGGTCCGGTCCTGGAGACCAAAACGTCGTCCCGGGCAGTTGCTTACTGGAGTACAAAATAGGTTATAACTGAGATTCAAACTTAAACATTTATGTTGTATTATATTTCTAATTTTTTATTGTTAATTAGAGTTCATTAATTTCCATTTTGATCAAAAATATCCATTTCCCATCATTTTAGAGCTTATTTTCAACTTTTTTAATGATCGATTCTGAAATTATCATGTTTCCCATGTATCTGATGAAAGAAACATTAATCTAATAATAATTAATCTATTAATCTAATTATATTAATCTAATAATTAATCTAATAATAAAATGACTCACTTAACTGTAACCTTATCATCAGTACTAAGGCTCAATTTAATCATTCCATCTTCATCTCATAAATCATGGCAATCCACAAATCCAAACTTAGTTACACAATAACGTTAATAATATATGTTAATGAGATGAATTTCTTCAATTAAGTGTAAACATTATTATTTCACTACTTTTTGATCATGTTAAGAATTTAGTTGCTGCACTGTGCGACTTGAACTATTTTAGTTTCCAGTTCTTTTATTTTCTCTTCTAAAAATATATATTTTTTCCTTTTGGCTTTAATTTTTTATCTCGTCCCTGATTTTTTGGAAAACAGCCGCTTCAATTCTCCTCTGTTTAAATTAAATTCGGTTCATTTCCTCGTTGTTCATTTTTAACTGCTCTCGAAAACTGTTTTCACTAACTCGTTTTGCTTTTACTTCGTCTGAGTAAAATATGGGCTGTTCATTTATCAACTTTGTCACCGTTTTAAATAATGAAGAGATTCGGTGAAGGAGTTGAACGTGAGGGCGCTCAAGAAGGTTGCTTAATTTGTACTCGGGATCACTTAAAATTTAATCCAAAACAGCCGATTTGAGCTCCCTCTAGATCAATTCGCACGCAGAATACAAGTCCTCGTAAATCTGCAAGCCAGGGTACTTGGCCGGAGAATACTAAGACCACAGGCGCAAACCAACGTAATCACCAGATAACACATGCAACTTCGCACTCAACTTCTAAAAGAACTTCAACAAATCACGCAAAAGCAAATGAGGCAGCAACACACAATCCTCGTAACAATTAATCGAACGCAACTCCTTCAACTAATACCCCTTGCCAAACTACGTTCGCAAAGCCTAAAACAGCACACGCGATATATCTGAGTTGAAACTCACACGTAACGCATCAATTATCGTCGGCTCGGCCTGAATTTGAGCGAGCTAGCTCAAAAACGGCTTTTAGTCCAACAATTTGAGCTAAGCACTGTCTTCGATGTCAAGCTGCTAGTAAGCCGTTTTACAGCTCTTTTCCTTCTCCATTTACGAATTCTCTTTTGATTACGACTGCTACATATAAGACACATCCCAAAACGCACAGCCACATATAATGTCCATTTTGAGAAAATCTCCAGATTCTCCAAAGGCTAGCATGAACATTGGCCCAGAATTCACATCCTATTTACTACTCGACGAATAATGCTAAATATTTACTTGTGTAACTTATACACTGTTGACAGGCTCATGAGAGAATTATATTTTCTAAATGGAATTGCCAGCTAATGACATATTCGACTATTACGCTACAAATTCACAAAATGAATTATGTATAAACTCAGGAGAACGCGAGTATTTCATAATTTTATCATAAAAGTCAAAATGAAATTGCATTTTACTATTTAATATTTGCAAACTATTCGTTGCTGTTAAATTCTCTATTTCCTATTAAATCTAAAATAATTTATATAATATTCTTTGGTTTTCTTCTTATATTTCATCAATTTGCGATTAAACATGTACATTATATAACTTTTAAGTACTTTATAATAATGTTTCAATATCAAGAGTTGATATAATTGAGTTATTCATTTGAAATTCATTTAATAATTTAATTATATTCTATATTTATGAATCTTCGATTTATATATCATATTGTGTAACTTTGACGCTTTTGAATATCAATTATAATAAATCATTTGAGAATTACTCAACAATATTATCATTCATAATATGAAGCGGATATTATTTTAAAGATAATAATTAATATATTTTCACTGTATGACAGAAGATTTTTGTAAAATAGAATTATTTTACTCAAGTTATTAAATAAATGACGACACATCCATGAACTTTGATACTTTTTTGTCTTAATGTTATCGATTTCTTATTATCAAAACAATAATGCATATAATAATTACTACGCTACATAATCCAATTACTGAAAATATGCTAATTTTTGAACTACTATTATATAGCGTTAATAATGGAACAATACCATAAAATGTGTCGTTAATGTTACAATAAACAATACTATTTTTTCCAACATTTTCATTATAATTATACATAATAATTTACATATCAGCGGTAATACAGATACATTACGCAAATCCAGTAAATTTGATTCTTCCATTTACAATATTAATTTATGGATTTTCATTTTGACCAATGGGTGCTGTATTAAAATACTAAATTTAATCGAGATAAATAATACTTAATTATACCTTATTGGACAGAATAGTTGCACACATTATTCTATCTATAGAACAAATAAACAATATTTAGATTCTGTTTAATGATTAATTTCCATCTATAATACTTTACATTAAAACAATGTTTTCAAACTTTATTATTGCTAAATTCTATTTGAGTTGCTCTTTGCACATGCCAATAAGGCTGAAATTAATTGAAACAAATGTTTATCCAGAAGTTATATTTAGTACTGTCATTTGACATTGAAAACTTACTATACATATCATATTTTGTTATAATTGGTGTGAAAATATGATATAATATTTTGTTGTTATATTACAGAATAGCAAACACTTTTTACTCATTCTCGTTATAAATCACTGCTACTACTTTCAGCCTACATATTTATATTAAACAATGTGAAACAAATTTAATCCTAATCTATATAATGTTCAACTCCAATATTATCAAGTTATGATTAAATTATTTTTTAATCCCCTATTAATCTATAATTAAGACCTGAATGTGCATTAATATCGATTAAATTACTTAGTTCTTGAGAACAAATGAATTTTATATAGAATTCTAATTATGTTTAAGATAATTGAGACAAATCATCAATTATGTTGCAATTTGTTACTAATTGAATCTATGGCTTATTTAAAACATAGTTATGAATTCCAGTGTAGCATAAGTAGAAATCACTTACCATACATAAATCTTAATAAAAATCAAAACAAAGTTATGAATTATTCATTACTTATAATTCATTTAAATACATATTTATTATAATTTTGCGTGATTCGATGAGTTTTTATTATTCATCTAAATATATTTAAGCTTAGGGGTAATATTAAATAGATTACACAATTATTTGCTATATTGGGTTCATCTCTTGTTCATCTAATATTTAATCAAAAAATATTGGTTCGTCAAACGTTTTGTTATCTTATTTGTTATTGTTTTATATTTAATTTATGGGAGGTAATATGTAAGTTTCTCCTTTCATCTGAAGTGGTAATGATTATTTAATAACTTAAAAATAAAATTATAAATTAACTCATCATCTGAATCTGTGATATTGAGTGGTGTGAGTCTTCTTCCAGTGGTGTTGCTTGGAACCTCTGAGCTTCATGGCGCCGACACCCTTGTGGCGGAGACCTCTGGCTTCACGTTCGGCGGAAGTGATACCACGGCATTCACGGTGCTTTTGGGTGTTGTTGCAGATCCAGTTGATACGTGGGTCATCACGGATGGTTTGGTGCATTGGGTCAACCATGATGATTTCGAACCACTTATAGTTACCGTCCTTAGCAACCCAGTATGAGTTGAGGAGTCTGAGAGCACCAACGGCCTTACCGAGACGTTGTTCTGCGTGGACGCGGAGTTATCTGTTGTACTTGAAACCGACGACACCGATGTTACGTGGCTTACCATACCATATCTTGTGCTTGCACTGTCTAACACGACCACCACGTCTAACGCGAACGCGGAAGACGGCGTAACCGTTCTTTGCCTTGTAACCGACTTTGTGAGCCTTCTCTGGACGAGTTGGGTGGCTGAGGCGGACAATGCTTGGAAGTTGTCTATATTCCCACTGTCTGATACGAGACATGTAGTAAGAAACTTCAGAAGACTTCTTTCTCCATAATTCATTTACGTACTTGTAAGCTCCCATTATGCACAAGGAGGAGTGGTAAATGAAATGAAGTATCACATTGTATATTTATCAATTTTTAACAATATTAGAAAAATTATATTTCACTTTAACATTTTTACAATTTATAACTACATAAATTAATCTATACATCATTATATTGGTGCAAATCAACCGATTTGCATATATACTGATATTAAACAATAAAATTATCTTTATTATGTATTGTTTAAGAATTTTGATTCCTATAATTAAATATGTACAAAATAAATTATATTATATTAAACTGCCAGTTTTAGGCACTTCTTATAGATTTCATGTATTATATTCCTTATTTTATACATTTAGCAACATATATCCTGATCACAACCCCTTCTTTCAAAATGCAATCAGATTATACTTTGTTTTCATTTATTTATTCGTTTTCTTTATCTTTTATCTTATCTGTCAGTAAACCAAATATTATCCACATCAATCATGGAAGATCTACTTGCAAAATCAATCAAGCTGTTAAACCAAAAATCAATTTACAACAAAACGGATTCCCAGATAAAATCAACTGTTCAGCTCCTCTACCAATTCGTTTTCGACTCCCAGAAAATTCGGCCGAACATTCTAAAACTAATTCGCTTCTGCGATGAAGTGGACCCAACCGGTTTCCAAAAGCTCTTCATCCTCATTCAAAAACTCAGAGAGGAATACTTAAACAAAATGTACAGAGACTCTCTCAGAACAATTCAACAAGGACTAGAAAATGTTAAAATGGACGCGAACTTTCAAGCCAAAGACACCCAACAAAAATATATTACCCAACTACAGAAATACAACGTGCAAACGAACGAACAAAACCTGAAAGTTGTCGGACTACAGCAAGCCAAACTGAGATACCAAGAAGTTCTGAAAATATATCAATAGTTGCAAGTAGCAGCGTCAATGCTCAACTAATCTGCCAGCTCGAAGACCGTGCTTGAACAAAAATACTTCCACTAGGAATTCGCAAAACTAGCAAAGAAACTGAAAGTAAAATTCTTACAAGATTACGCTCAATCTTAGGACTCGTTTGATTTACACAATACCATGCTTATATCCGATATGAAGTCACAAATTATTCAAAATGATAATCTCCAGCACCATAAAGCATTATTTATAAAGTGCTTTGGATTAGAAAAATTTTACGAAACGTATCTCAAAGCATGCATTGAATATATTGAATAACAATTTCACTTCTATTCTCAGTTAAATAATACTGAGATGAACGAATTGGATATGTTTGAATTTATTTTTGATTTAGTCAAGTTCCTGTCTCTAATTCAATATTAACTAGTAGAACAAAGAATTGAGATTCCATCTACAAATTCAATTGGTGAAGTATCACAAACGCATGGATCAACTACGAATCATGATAAATAATTAACTCCAACATTATTTTGTTCTTTTGTCTTAGAAATTTAAGATAGAATTTAGTAAGTGTGTTTACGATTCTTCGCAAAGGTTGCCAACTTTTACTAATCTCAAACTATGTTTTCAATTACAGCTATGAGCAGAATGCTTATGTTATTAACTAAATGTTCATTATAAATTGAAAACTTGTTCCACTAACTACAAGAATATATTAAGTTAATAAATTAAGAAAAACTTGAAGAAAACCCAGATTATGTTCCGATTTCCATGGATCCAAAGCAAATAAATCTCACTTAGCAATAAATTTATAAACACATAAGCTCAATTATTAAGCTTTCAATTAAACATTTCAGAGACAGACTCAAGTAAAAGTTTGTAGTAGATGGTACTGCATTTGATCGTTGGATCTCTATTGAGCATTCTAATGACATGTTCAACTCAATTCAAATGCAAGAACTGTAAGATGTTGATGTGCATCTTGATATTGAGCGCAACTTTTAGTTAATCAACGATGTGGACAGGTTCAAAAAGGCGAAGAGTCATTCAGAGCAAACTTTGTATGTATCATTTGTTTACGCTTACAGTTTTAACGAAACCATGTCTGACTATGTTGAGAAAATTAATACAGATCCGAATTTTATCAAGTCCTAGAAGTAAAAAGATGTTTCAATTTAAAATATAAGCATTATCCCACGTCATTTTTACCAGACGTTGAGTTACACGAACGAATTTTTGTATTTCTTGCAGAAATACGATGCTGATTTTAACGTGTCATTAATTATAGGTTCAACGATCATGTGTGCGACGAGGTTGATTAATCCGCCTATTGTGTTGCAGAAGAACCGAATTTAGCGTGCAGCTGATTTGCCTTTCATTCTGGACGAGTGTTTATTGATTTCGCAGATAAAGATCATATCCGTTTTCGCCGAGTTAGTTGAGTATGAGCGCTAGATGTTCAGTTATTACTTGCGTTTGGAGTACCCGGATATAGTGGAGACGTACATCAGGCCTGTGATCCGCAAGATGCTCGCATTTCAGATTAATTTCAGGGCCGCTTTAAGATCGGTTAACGAGTACAACACCACTACGACGGTGACCAAGGGGTCCAAGATCATTTTTGACTAGTTTTTGTACTTCAGCCGCATTTCTGGCCCCTTCGTCCGCATTTCCTCCATTTTAATGTCAATTCTCATTGATTAATTAGAACTTAACTTAATTGACCACTACAGCTACATTGAGTTCACCGACTGCGCGATTGAGGTCGTTCAGCAGGAAATCGACTACTTCTAACAGTCCTTTTAGGGCATTTTCAAACTAGACGCCTTTTATATTGTGAAGGAATTCGTTCAGCTCGTTTACCACGAACCAACCATGTACACCGAATTCAAGAAGAAATACGGGGATAAGTTCGAGCCGATCAAATTCAAAGAGCTCATGATGAGAATGGCAGACCAGAACTTTGACAGAGAAAGAGCAATCAGCGCCGTGAGGAAGTTCGCGGACTAGTGAAGGGACAGTTTAGTTATTATTTTACACTTATTTAAATATAATAAGTAAACAGAGATAATAAATACTATCATTTGAAAGCTACAATTTATTTAACTTCGTGTGAGTTTCTAATGTAATCAAGAAGCTGACAGCCTCAATGTCCGGAAGAATTCAATAATGTTAGGCAGCCTGTGGTGGATGGTTTGGTTAATGATGAGTGACGCCTCTTTCTTATTGTTAATATTAAGAATACCAAACCTTCGTTTTTACCATACATTACTAAGCTCAGACAAAATGAATCACGAAAATGTCTATTTATTACCTTTAATATAAGATAATAAAGGGACTACAAATAAATTCAATTTAATTCTAAATAATTTGATTTTAATACAAATTTAATATAAAGACGATATAAACATATTAAACAATAATAACATTCAATTTAGACTACAATAGAACAGTCCTGAAATATATCATAATTATGTGTTAGGAGTTAGCGATTTGTGTAAATATGTGTAAATAAGTGTTTAAAAACACTTTTGAAAGAGATAGTCAGTGAGGAAATAAAATTGTGATATATAACGCAAAGTGAATGTCTATAAACTATGGAATGATCGTTTAATAATTCCAATCGTTGGAATTAAACATAATCAATCGTTTTCCAAAATCATTACAATGAAACGCATACATATAATGGATATAAAACACTAATAATTATTCACTTTCCACTTCCAAGAATGGAATTTGCAAAATGCTACCTTTTACAAAACACTATGTTTTTTGAATCAGTAATTAACAGAATTGATGTGCAATCAGATTATTCAACAGAAGACGATGATTAAGATTACGGAAAATGGGTACGTGAACAAAGTGAAGATGAAGATATATTAGACTTAGAATGGTGATACTTTTTGAAGTTTTCTAGCTTAAGAGTTTCTATTATATGACTATAAATAACATACAGTTGTTGTATTTAAATAATATTATAAATTCACTTATTTTAAAAATCTACTAATCTACGACCCTAATTATTTCTAAAATAGTAACATCAATATAGTTCTATTATTATAAATATTAAAAAATAATAGTAATTAAAAAATAGTAAGTGTAATGAAAAAATACTCCGACTCCGGGAATCGGACCCGGATCTCCTGGGTGAAAACCAGAAATGCTAACCGTTATACCAAGTCGGACACATAAAATTAACTACATTTTTTAATGTAATATAGTAAGTACACAGGTAAATGAACCGTAAATGAACCGTATTTAATACGGGACAAATTAAAGTGTATAATTGTTTAGGTATGTAGATGACTAGCTTAGTTACTCTTTTTTATAGTTTAATGTTATAAACAAATTCATTAATTTTTGAGATACCGGAGATTGAGATATTCTGTGTACAAAATACTAATTGTATGTATTTACATTATTACTGATAAAATTATCATTCATCCACTCCCAATAATGTTCGTAATACAAAGTTGTATTTTAGAAATAACAAGTGCATAAATAAATGCAAATCGATCCATAACAATAAAGTACTCAGTTGAAAACGAAATAAACTCAACAATATCTTTATATTTAATAACTTAATGGCAACACAAAGAAATTTCATTTAAGCAACTTTAAGTAGTAAAGTCCAACCAAATGCAAGCTACATTTTCTTGCATTGATACAAACAGTTTTCTAACTTGCATTGATGTATTCGCGCTATATTTCTAAAAGTTTTTCACTGTTAATATGGAACTGATTGTTATTGACTAATCTGGCAAGAAGTTTGATTTCACATATAATATTGGCTAAATATCTCAAAATACCAAGGAAATTTTAATATTCTCAGTAATTGTAGCCGTTTTTGTGGTAGCAATATTTATAGCTGTTTTGTGGTTCAGCAAAAGTAAGAGCAGTTACATTGACCTTAGAAAATACTCACAAAATGATCAAATCAAACTTGCAGTTGTTTGAGAATCCAACCAATTGAACTTACAAGCATATTACAATATGTGAACACATACATATTGAGTAAAAATTTATACGTATCGCCAGTGATATTATTTCATAAATTCTATTAAATATATTAAGACATCACTAATCACACATTGTATTTTTAACATTTCAATCCATTATTTACTCTGTTTCTTCAATTTATTCATTTTAACCCTTCGCAAATTCCGCCCAGTTAATTTTGTGTAGCTGCTCAACGTTCATTTTCGCGTAGCCCAGAACTCTTGACCTTGGAGCGCTTTTTGTGGTTCTGTTCAAAACTTGTTTTCCGAAGAATATTTATTTTAGTGCGTTTTCCTTTTGTTTTGGTTGACTTGGAGCGGAAGTGTTTCTGCTCATTACGAGCTCAACGCTGCTCATTGGTTTCCTCACGTATTGTATTTATTTCTTCTTTTTTACAACTAGGTCCGTTTATTGCGTTTTAGAGCTAGTTTGCAACTCAAGCAGAAAATAATGCATTTAGTTCGCAGGAGTCACCTCAGGCTCGAACTAAACGGTGTCTTACTGTTGAATTTCGGCCTGAAATTCGATGTTTTCGGTCACCGAGAGGAGCATTTCAGGCTCTAGAACGAGAGTGTTTTGCTCTAATTGATGCTCTTGAATTTATTCTTAATTATTAATTTATTCTTGGACATGGATTTCTGGTTGGATGTCAGTGAGGTCGAGGATGTTCGTGACACTGCGAGTGTTTATGTGCGAAGCGGATGCAACGGCTGAATTTATCAAATCGTCCACAAGCTGCGTTAACTCGAGCTATAAATTTGGAGAATTGTAAATTGGAACGTGCAGGCTACTAATGTTTTGGAGGGAGGAATCGATAGTTTCCTGAATTTTTGAAGCTGACTTATTAATAGCCTGACGACGCACAATTATTTCAATTGCCTGCTCTTAACAGGATAAATTCTACACCTCGCTCTACGTCATTGCATCAATAATGATCTCATTCAATATACTATCCATACATTAATCCTCTCTAGCCACATGAACCGATACTTCTTCTTGCGGCTTTAATTATGTTTCAGAGATCACATCAATAATTTCATTTACTACTGTCTAAATTATTTATGAATCAGAAACAGATGTGGTTTGTTTAATATTTTCAATTTATTGCTCACCATTATCTATTATTTATTCTAGAACCTCCTACAACATCTCAATATTTGGTTCATGAATCTATACTTATTCATCAGAAATATCATTGTTTGAGTCTTTCTGAACTACAATATCTGTCACTTGTATTTTCTATTCATTATTCTATTATTCGTTCGATTATTCATTCTATTATTCGTACATACAAATATTTTTGCTAGAATTGGATTTCATAGAAGAAGATTTATTAGTAATAATTAGTTTATTAACAATGTCTTCGGTGTGTTATTAAAGAGGTTACTAAATAATATTTATTGATTAACTATTATTATTATTTAAGTCTGTACTCTTTAATTATTCCAACTATTACAGTTCAATACGATCATTTTCATTTTGACTTTTTATAATTAATAATTTGTACTCGTTATCAATATATTAGCTGGATTACGCTGATTATTTTATATTGACAAGTTGATCAGATTAAGTAGTATTTTATATGGGTTATGTGATTTGTAAATCATCAGAACGTTGGTTCATTTCTTCATCACTCGAAAATATTTCTATGTTTGATTCGTTCAACCAATCAGCTTTTATTAAAGGTAATTATACAGCAGTAGCTTAAAATAATTATGAGGTATTGATATCTTTTGCTTGTTCTATTTTAAATTATTTTTCTTCAGTTTCTTTTAAATTAACAGTATTTTCGAGCTATTCATTCACTTATTCTTTTCTTTCAATTGTTTCTAGTAAATTTTCATTTTAATTCACTTCAATTACTTTTTAAAACGAGTCCTGTTACTGGTACTCTATTTAATATTATTATTATTCATTGAAGTTTTCGATATTTAATTATTTTTAATCCATAGATTATTCATTAATTTCAAAAGTAGAACGATTAAATAAGCTTGCATCAAACTTAAAGTCCACAATACTTTCTTTTGGAGTTTATTACTATATATGTGGAATGAAAAGCTTACATTATTTCTGTATTTCAGATTCTTATATTTGTAATGTCTTTTTACATTTTATAACCAATTAAATAAATTCTTGGCATTAATTATCCAACAGCTTGTTTTTATAATCTTAATTATACACATAATGAATATCTGACGACGATTGGCTCCTGCTAATTGTTTCTGATTTCATTCAAGCGGAGTGTATTAAAATATTATATCTATAGAAATATATTGAATACAAATTATTAATAAACTTTCATTTTTACACATCATTTTAAAGACTGTATTGCTCTTAATTATTAATGAAGAGAGCGATTAGTGTAATAACCATCTATCTATTATGATTATTTTGCTTTTCTTAATTAAATATTCAACTGTTAACATTTTTACGTAATTCTATCTATAAAACTACTTTTATTTGCATTTTATTTTCTTAAGCTCTGTGAAAAGGTTGCTTTTATGGATATATTGTTATTTTTAGTGTTTGAAGATTGATAAAGTAATTATTATAGTGTCATATATATGTTATCAATTTCTTCCTAAATTTCGTTGGATATCGGTCCATTTGCATCCATATCTCTTTATAATACTACATTATATTTTACTTATCTTGTAAATTGCTATATTTCTTTTGATTGCTTTTAATTCATTATAATATAATTGAAGTGGATTAGGTTCTTCTAATGATTCGTTGTTAATTTACTACTAATTATACGATTATAATATTTATTTTATTATTCGATGTAAATGTATCTGGTATATTTTATTATTATACTTATAATTCCTAATCTTGTTCTACTTTTCATTTTTATTACATTTGAAAGTTAAAGCAGGTATATCGGTTTGGTAGTATATTGTTATTGAATTTATTTTGATAGTATATTGAAATATTCAGATACATGTGTACATATGTGTACATATGTACTTAACTGTTAAAGATTGGTCTTTTCATATACAAAAATTATATATTCTATTTTTTGAATCAAAAGTTTCTTATTTTAAATCTGTCTCTTGTCTACATCTGGTTGTTTTTGAAAGAGTACAAAAATTCGCTTATAAGGGCGGCACCCTCCAAAAAGCTCTCGAACCCTCTTATAAATTACTAACCTCACTTCTACGTTATCTTTTTGTATCATAATATTGTACAAAAGTTGATATATGGATCGAATATATAAATAGATAGGAGGTCCGAAAATCATTGGTCAACCCTCTTATAAATGGTGATCTAGTCCTTATAACTAAAATACGAATTTCTGAGGTACTATTTAAGTTTCTGAAGTTCATTTTAAAAAAATATGTTCTATTTATATAAATGATTATTTCATTATATAATATATTATATATTATATAATATATTTCATTATATAAAATGATATTACCATTTGATATCTATCTCACCTCGTGCTCGTTTTCGCAATCACCGACTCCCTCTTTTCCTTTTCCCCCTTCGTTTCCTTTTCTTAAACTATTTCCCTCCTGACAAAAATAGGTTCCTGGTGAACGTGAATCACCGGAGCCCTTTGGAAAACGGGCGGTTAAAATCGCGGCTGAACCGGAACAAATTGTGGGACTGGAATGAATTGAGGGACAAAAACTGGAGGTTGTTAATAAGGCTGCTGATAAGGCTGTTAGAAGTGAACTTTTTAATGATATTATGGCTCATAGTTAGGCTGATTTTGAGGTTATTAATGTTATGGAATTTATGGTTGGGGTTATTACGGCTGTGGTTGAGCGTTAGCTGGAGCTTTGGAACACTTACCGATGATAAATAGTAAAAGGCAGATGAACAGGATAATATACAGGATTGGAATATTGCCAGAATTTTATGGCTCCTGGATCATGTACTCGACCAAACAGCTGCCAGGAACGATCATGTTGTCGCCTGGTCCGCTCCAGCCCTCGCATGAAACGTGGGCCTCCTTGAACTGGAGTGGATAGTCGAGGTGCGCTCTGCACTTCCAAACCGGCATTTACCCGTCAGAGCCTAGATTTCTGCACACGATTTGATCGGGCTCGAACTGATTTCCGCTCTTCGCCATCATCTGGGGATAGAACTCGCCTTTCTTGGACTCGGTCTTCTCGTCTTTCTCGAAAACGAGCACCGAGATGTCGTTCACGTTGATCGGGGATAAGCTCTTGTTTCTGCGGTAGACCCCGTTGTCGAAGAAGTTCCTGTAGTTGCTGAAGTAGGAATCGTACTTCTGGTACTTGGGGCTCTCTGTGTACTTCTGGTACTTCTAGTTGTCCGAGAACACAGCGTCGTAAAGTATGGAGCAGGACCCCTCCAAGACGAAGTTGTCGCTGTCTCCGTCTCTGCCTTCGCACTTGATCGTGTATTCGGTGATGTTCACACCCGCCTCGCTTGCCTTGCACTACCAGCGCGGAGACCTGCCGAACGCGCTTTCGCTCTTGCAGGTGATGACGTCTGGTTGGTAGTCTACTTTTTGAGGACGCATCTGTGGACCTGTTGCCTGGGCGCGCCCGTTTGTGTTGCGGTCTTTGTGGAACTTGAGCTCTTTTACCTTGCGGATGTCAACATACTTCGCCTCTTTGGTGGTATACTCGTAGGCCATCGAAAGCACCAGCACAAACATTTCTGAGAAGTGGATGGATTGTATATACATACAGAAATGATTAATAATAAACTAAATTGATAATAATGATGAAGGAAAACGTGATGGTTTTGGGTGTTTAACTTAATAACATGACTCACTCAACAGCAACAATCCAACAATACATCTAAACGCAATAAATAAATATATACTAGTTATTTTACTATAGCCAAGTAAAAATAATATATATTTTAATAATTCTTGTGTTTGATAATATTCCAGTTTATTAAAATGGCTTTCATCTTTGTTTCCAATCGGTGTTCAACTTTATAGTTACCTAACGAAGTACTATAGCAGTGTTATCTTATGAGTTAATTACTTAGCGTTAATATGTACCATTGTTGTTACTATTGAGAAAATAGTATAAAAATATTATTATTTAATAATATATTTGTGATAGCGTAAGTTGCTTTATCAATTAGATGTATTAAGATGCCATAAATTAGTGAATCAACGTGTATCATTGTTGCAGGTTACACAAGAGTATACCTAATAGTATAAATAATAACGAAACTAATCAGAGTACATAACATAATTTTACAAATATAATAACTGCAATGACTAATACTCGAGCTAAGTTAAATGCAAATTGCGAAGTCACACAACACAAACTAATAAAATCTGCATCTACCTTTAGTTTTTATAAGATTAAAACTAAGGACGTTTTTACTTATATTTAGTTATTTGCTGTTACTATACATAATCTCAAGAATATGTTAACAACCATAATTACCAGTTTTAATC
The DNA here is from genome assembly GCA_963988835.1 of Hexamita inflata. Lineage (NCBI taxonomy): Eukaryota > Fornicata > Diplomonadida > Hexamitidae > Hexamita > Hexamita inflata. Next base: position 181,338 of record CAXDID010000645.1, on the reverse strand, counting down.
AATTTAATACCTCAAAAGAAACGATTGTCGGTCTAAGTAACATTTTCGGACATTAGTAATTAGATCTTAAATTTCAATTAGCGGCTTCAGATGTCGTCTTTGAAACAATTATTTAGATCTTTGAAATTAAATTTATAACTAGAACTCTAGAATCCATATTTAAGTGAAGTTGAAGTTCAACCCTATTAAAGGGAGTTATTCCCTTATTAAACCATTATTTTCATCATAATTATAATTTCAAGTATTATCTTTTGTAACTACAAAATATACTATTCGTGTTATTATACTTTTTGTATATTTTGTTAAAAATATAAGATACACATATAACAATTATATTTGTGCTTATGGCCATCAAAATATATTAATTATAAATGTTAGTGTTATTAAGTTGACTAACAATAAATATTGATTAATATTATTAAATGATTGAATATCTGTTATATTAACAATACTAAAGCTAAATTTAATCGAATCATCTTTATCATCCTTTACATTAACATAAACTATTAATTACATATCAACTGATCTTATATAAATCACAAACTATAGAAGTGTGAAATATTAAAAATTGAGTGTGTACCAAGATTATAACTCTTTAATCTATTTTCCTTATCATGTTCACTCACTTTTGAAAACAAAACCTCTGCATAAGTTGAATGACAAGTGAAGCAATAATATTACAAATAAAATGAGTTAAATTTAAATTATTTGATTAGCTACTACATTAAAACAATGATATATGCAACTGAAAATTATAGCTCAATGTTTCTAAATTGTAATCTAAAATATAATCACTCAACAACCTATTTCTGCATTATTTATAACAAATTCTTGACAATTAGTTATACTAATATTATTCATAAAAGAAAACCCAGATGAATACGATTTAGTAATGTAAATATTTGTGTTAATATTTCTATTAGATTGAGCAATCATGTGTTAATATATTGTTGCACTACTACTGAACATAGATATAGAATCAACGTGACAACTTATTATATTAATTATATTTATAATATCGTTACTAATTTACCCAATAAGTGTACCAGTATAACTGTGATTTCCTCCAATAGCATTTATATCAATATCATATATTTTCGTTCTAGTAATTGAAACATTTGACTGTGATATAACTCCACATATTCCTCCAATAATACTATAGTAATTACTATTAGCTGAAATGTTTGTATTTTTAATGATCGATCCAATTATATCGATTTTTGAACTATTAATAAAACCAACAATATTACCTATATGAACATAGTTCTAAATTTATGCAATAAGCATGTTGTTTTCATATTGTATATTGTTAATTATAGAAGTACTATTAAGTGATTTGCCAAAAATACCTCCAAAAGATGATCGATTACAAATAGACTTTATAACCACAAATTATATAATTATATTTGTTATATTTACGCTTACATTTTATATAATAGCTGAAACGCCACCAACCCACGATACTTATTCAGAAACTGATGTTACATCACACTGAGATATTACAACATTGTTAATATAAACTTGTTATAATGTATCAACTAACCCTAGATTATCAAATAATGCAATAATACCTGAAGAATATGACAATTACATTTAAGATGATGCATTAATTGATATTTTGTAAATATTTACGTTGTTTATAGTAATTTAAGAATTCCTAGAAAGCGCAATAATACCACCACTTACCGCATCATAACAAGTGACAGTAATTATAAATAAATCAATAAGTTTACAATCAATTATTGATATGTTTTACGTTCTTGTATGCGCTATTATTCCCCCTGTTAAAGAATATTCTTCTATATTCACTGTTTAATTGTTTATAGATTAAATAGTGGACTATTGTGCTATAATTGATTTTAATGTTGTATTGCTTATATAAACTTTACCTATTATTCCTCCTGCTCGGGAATACGTACCGTCAGATGTGATGTTTTGATAAGATAATATAATATATCGAATTATAATATTAGAGTAATTCGCTATTGCAATCGAACCAGAAGATACTGCTTCTTATAAATCGCAATTAGAAATTATAGTATTTTTATTATATGTACAATTAGATATATGTATTTATGAATAATTCGTATATGCTATTAATCCAGATGATATAGCTTATTACATGCCGTAACTTTATATATATGTATCTAGCACTTATGTATTGGACATGACAATACTTGAATTATATATAGTTGATAACATACCGGATACAGATGCCGTATTCGTAGAATTAACCAATACTTTCGACACGTTTACCATAATATTATTTGTTTATACAGTAGTATCACAAACTATTGCAATAACACTTGCGATACTCGAATCTTTGTTATATATTCCGCTAAGAGATTGGTTGAATATATTAATATTACTGATAGTGATATTGCTATTGTAAACATAACCACATATCGAACCGACACCAGTTGATCCAAAAATTGTACTGTTTAAGAATGACGATGTTGTAATTGAAGTATTACGACAGTTAGAGTAACCAATTAGCATTGCTATATTACATTAATCTATGAAATCTTTAGATTCAATTTAAGCATTTGTAACGAATTAATTATTTTTTAAAGTAGCACTTAAACAATTTTATGTTAAATATCCAATGCTACCAAAATTCAATATATTAGTATAATCAGTACCAATTACATTTAATTGAATTTAACAATTATTAAGTGTTAATTTACCTTCTAATGTACCAATCATTCCTACATTAGTTATATTCAAAACGTTATATAATTGTATTTACTCATAGTAACACAAATTTTTGATTATGATTATATTTTATATTTTACTAGAATAACCTAAGATAGAACCAGAATTTTGAATATTACTTGTATTAAAGCAAATATATGAATTTTAAACAATATTATATATTTATATTTGGGAATCTACTAAATGCTGAACTATTCCACCATATTAAAAACAATAAGTCTAATTAGAGTTCTGATAGGTTGTAAAGGCAATATCATCCTTTGCACCAATTTATATTGAAAATTAATTTAAATAAATACTTGAATTTTATGCGAATGCAATTAATAACGAGGATGTGTTTCCAAATTATATTATTTTTGGATTAAAAAATATTTATTGCATTGATAATTAAGCATCAGTAATAATTAAACCACACAGTGATATTTATGCAGTGCTAAAATAGTTACCAAGTACTTAATAATTCTATATATTAAATATATTTGTGATATTATTAACAAGTGAAATATTACCAAAAGACTATTAATGAAATATTAAGTTTATCATGAGATTTCTTATATTTAAGTTCACAGAATATCGTTGTAATATATTAAGTTGTGAACCATATTCACTTTTTATGAATGAATTGATTTTTGAAATAATAGAAACCATATTTAAAAATTAAATAGACGAATCAGAAATTATTGAACCAGATTGAATATATTAAGTACCTACTTATATTTTTAATTTAAAATAGTATTTTTAATTTTGAAATAATGCAATTTTATTATTTAGTATATTATTGACAATATCTACAAATTCATTATTAATAAGTGTGTCTTTAATAAAGACCAATTAGTTATCATTAATTTAGTTCACTTACTCTATTGTTTATTAATAAGTGTGTCTACAAAGAAAAGAAAACTTTGTTAATATTATTATTGATGTTATCTTCTATAGTCCTATTTTAAGCGATATAACAAAGAAATATATTAGTTAAATCTTGTAATAATAACATATTATTAAATAGTTAATAATATTAATATTGCCAAAAATCTAATTTACTTAATAACTAAATAGTAAACTAAAGCATTTATATGCCTTAGTAAGTTAATAAAATGTATAATCTATTTTTTAGTACAAAAAATATTCAAACAACTTATATAAATACAGAACTCTACATGTCAAGTAATAAGAACTTCGCAGTATTCGGTTTTAATCTTGAAACAACAAATATTTTATCATCTACAATTAATGTTTCTATTGTTTTCAAAGTTGAAGAAAGCGCTCTTATTTGTATTTAATGTGATACTAAAATATTAAATTCAACTCTTATATATATCGTTACAGGTTAAATTACTTCTGCTATTCTGTTAAATTCACAGTAATTAATATCAATAACATAAACATAGGTCGAGTACAGAATACAAAGCTCATATTCAGCTAGTATTGTTTATAATATTTCTAGTACTATATCTTAATTCAGTTTATAAAAAGTAAATATACTTGGATATAATAACCAAGAATATTAATCATCATATCTTGTAAGTTATTCGAAAATTATTGTAAACATACAAATAAATGAAGTTTAAGTGTGTTTTAATTTTAATTAGAATGTTGAGTTGACATAATTATAATTGTCTGATAATATAATTCATGAATGTTAATACATTTGTAATAATAATTCATATTATGTGTACGGAATATGTTCGGTCTATTTATTAAATGCATAATATATTCTTGAAAATTCAACTTTACTTTGCATTACTCCTTTTACTTTTAACGGAAATTAATGTATCTGTAAAGTTGGATATTTGATAAACGGAACACAATGTGTAGATATATTATAATAATTTAGAATATTGGAATCTATTAATACAAATTATATTAGTATATAAGAATAAATATATAATAACAACAATAAAATTTAAGAGAATTAAAATTAAACATAAGATTTATACAATTTAGTAAATACTATACAATAATAAATTAATTAAACTTCTGATAATATCAAGAATATACAATCATAAACTAATTAAGCTTTCTCTACTATATCTACCGTTGATAATTATTTACTTCAAAACGTTAGTATTTTGAAATAGTAACTTAATGATAATAAAGTTTAACTTTAATCTGATTTAAATAAATAAAATCAAAGTTTTAATTAAGTTACAAATATATTAAACAAATAATAGTAAAATTTAAATGATATTATTGTTCAACTAATAAATAGTGTGGACTAGTTATAAGAATAATTAATTTCAGTAAACGCAATGGAATAATAACAAATTTCGTAACCGATATCTGAATACATTTGTTAGTAACAATTATTCATATTAGAATTTGAGATATAATAAACAATAGAGTAAGTGAACTAAATTAATGATAACTAATTTGTCTTTATTAAAGACACACTTATTAATAATGCATTTGTAGATATTGTCAATAATATACTAAATAATAAAATTGCATTATTTCAAAATTAAAAATACTATTTTAAATTAAAAATATAAGTAGGTACTTAATATATTCAATCTGGTTCAATAATTTCTGATTCGTCTATTTAATTTTTAAATATGGTTTCTATTATTTCAAAAATCAATTCATTCATAAAAAGTGAATATGGTTCACAACTTAATATATTACAACGATATTCTGTGAACTTAAATATAAGAAATCTCATGATAAACTTAATATTTCATTAATAGTCTTTTGGTAATATTTCACTTGTTAATAATATCACAAATATATTTAATATATAGAATTATTAAGTACTTGGTAACTATTTTAGCACTGCATAAATATCACTGTGTGGTTTAATTATTACTGATGCTTAATTATCAATGCAATAAATATTTTTTAATCCAAAAATAATATAATTTGGAAACACATCCTCGTTATTAATTGCATTCGCATAAAATTCAAGTATTTATTTAAATTAATTTTCAATATAAATTGGTGCAAAGGATGATATTGCCTTTACAACCTATCAGAACTCTAATTAGACTTATTGTTTTTAATATGGTGGAATAGTTCAGCATTTAGTAGATTCCCAAATATAAATATATAATATTGTTTAAAATTCATATATTTGCTTTAATACAAGTAATATTCAAAATTCTGGTTCTATCTTAGGTTATTCTAGTAAAATATAAAATATAATCATAATCAAAAATTTGTGTTACTATGAGTAAATACAATTATATAACGTTTTGAATATAACTAATGTAGGAATGATTGGTACATTAGAAGGTAAATTAACACTTAATAATTGTTAAATTCAATTAAATGTAATTGGTACTGATTATACTAATATATTGAATTTTGGTAGCATTGGATATTTAACATAAAATTGTTTAAGTGCTACTTTAAAAAATAATTAATTCGTTACAAATGCTTAAATTGAATCTAAAGATTTCATAGATTAATGTAATATAGCAATGCTAATTGGTTACTCTAACTGTCGTAATACTTCAATTACAACATCGTCATTCTTAAACAGTACAATTTTTGGATCAACTGGTGTCGGTTCGATATGTGGTTATGTTTACAATAGCAATATCACTATCAGTAATATTAATATATTCAACCAATCTCTTAGCGGAATATATAACAAAGATTCGAGTATCGCAAGTGTTATTGCAATAGTTTGTGATACTACTGTATAAACAAATAATATTATGGTAAACGTGTCGAAAGTATTGGTTAATTCTACGAATACGGCATCTGTATCCGGTATGTTATCAACTATATATAATTCAAGTATTGTCATGTCCAATACATAAGTGCTAGATACATATATATAAAGTTACGGCATGTAATAAGCTATATCATCTGGATTAATAGCATATACGAATTATTCATAAATACATATATCTAATTGTACATATAATAAAAATACTATAATTTCTAATTGCGATTTATAAGAAGCAGTATCTTCTGGTTCGATTGCAATAGCGAATTACTCTAATATTATAATTCGATATATTATATTATCTTATCAAAACATCACATCTGACGGTACGTATTCCCGAGCAGGAGGAATAATAGGTAAAGTTTATATAAGCAATACAACATTAAAATCAATTATAGCACAATAGTCCACTATTTAATCTATAAACAATTAAACAGTGAATATAGAAGAATATTCTTTAACAGGGGGAATAATAGCGCATACAAGAACGTAAAACATATCAATAATTGATTGTAAACTTATTGATTTATTTATAATTACTGTCACTTGTTATGATGCGGTAAGTGGTGGTATTATTGCGCTTTCTAGGAATTCTTAAATTACTATAAACAACGTAAATATTTACAAAATATCAATTAATGCATCATCTTAAATGTAATTGTCATATTCTTCAGGTATTATTGCATTATTTGATAATCTAGGGTTAGTTGATACATTATAACAAGTTTATATTAACAATGTTGTAATATCTCAGTGTGATGTAACATCAGTTTCTGAATAAGTATCGTGGGTTGGTGGCGTTTCAGCTATTATATAAAATGTAAGCGTAAATATAACAAATATAATTATATAATTTGTGGTTATAAAGTCTATTTGTAATCGATCATCTTTTGGAGGTATTTTTGGCAAATCACTTAATAGTACTTCTATAATTAACAATATACAATATGAAAACAACATGCTTATTGCATAAATTTAGAACTATGTTCATATAGGTAATATTGTTGGTTTTATTAATAGTTCAAAAATCGATATAATTGGATCGATCATTAAAAATACAAACATTTCAGCTAATAGTAATTACTATAGTATTATTGGAGGAATATGTGGAGTTATATCACAGTCAAATGTTTCAATTACTAGAACGAAAATATATGATATTGATATAAATGCTATTGGAGGAAATCACAGTTATACTGGTACACTTATTGGGTAAATTAGTAACGATATTATAAATATAATTAATATAATAAGTTGTCACGTTGATTCTATATCTATGTTCAGTAGTAGTGCAACAATATATTAACACATGATTGCTCAATCTAATAGAAATATTAACACAAATATTTACATTACTAAATCGTATTCATCTGGGTTTTCTTTTATGAATAATATTAGTATAACTAATTGTCAAGAATTTGTTATAAATAATGCAGAAATAGGTTGTTGAGTGATTATATTTTAGATTACAATTTAGAAACATTGAGCTATAATTTTCAGTTGCATATATCATTGTTTTAATGTAGTAGCTAATCAAATAATTTAAATTTAACTCATTTTATTTGTAATATTATTGCTTCACTTGTCATTCAACTTATGCAGAGGTTTTGTTTTCAAAAGTGAGTGAACATGATAAGGAAAATAGATTAAAGAGTTATAATCTTGGTACACACTCAATTTTTAATATTTCACACTTCTATAGTTTGTGATTTATATAAGATCAGTTGATATGTAATTAATAGTTTATGTTAATGTAAAGGATGATAAAGATGATTCGATTAAATTTAGCTTTAGTATTGTTAATATAACAGATATTCAATCATTTAATAATATTAATCAATATTTATTGTTAGTCAACTTAATAACACTAACATTTATAATTAATATATTTTGATGGCCATAAGCACAAATATAATTGTTATATGTGTATCTTATATTTTTAACAAAATATACAAAAAGTATAATAACACGAATAGTATATTTTGTAGTTACAAAAGATAATACTTGAAATTATAATTATGATGAAAATAATGGTTTAATAAGGGAATAACTCCCTTTAATAGGGTTGAACTTCAACTTCACTTAAATATGGATTCTAGAGTTCTAGTTATAAATTTAATTTCAAAGATCTAAATAATTGTTTCAAAGACGACATCTGAAGCCGCTAATTGAAATTTAAGATCTAATTACTAATGTCCGAAAATGTTACTTAGACCGACAATCGTTTCTTTTGAGGTATTAAATTGATTAAAACTGGTAATTATGGTTGTTAACATATTCTTGAGATTATGTATAGTAACAGCAAATAACTAAATATAAGTAAAAACGTCCTTAGTTTTAATCTTATAAAAACTAAAGGTAGATGCAGATTTTATTAGTTTGTGTTGTGTGACTTCGCAATTTGCATTTAACTTAGCTCGAGTATTAGTCATTGCAGTTATTATATTTGTAAAATTATGTTATGTACTCTGATTAGTTTCGTTATTATTTATACTATTAGGTATACTCTTGTGTAACCTGCAACAATGATACACGTTGATTCACTAATTTATGGCATCTTAATACATCTAATTGATAAAGCAACTTACGCTATCACAAATATATTATTAAATAATAATATTTTTATACTATTTTCTCAATAGTAACAACAATGGTACATATTAACGCTAAGTAATTAACTCATAAGATAACACTGCTATAGTACTTCGTTAGGTAACTATAAAGTTGAACACCGATTGGAAACAAAGATGAAAGCCATTTTAATAAACTGGAATATTATCAAACACAAGAATTATTAAAATATATATTATTTTTACTTGGCTATAGTAAAATAACTAGTATATATTTATTTATTGCGTTTAGATGTATTGTTGGATTGTTGCTGTTGAGTGAGTCATGTTATTAAGTTAAACACCCAAAACCATCACGTTTTCCTTCATCATTATTATCAATTTAGTTTATTATTAATCATTTCTGTATGTATATACAATCCATCCACTTCTCAGAAATGTTTGTGCTGGTGCTTTCGATGGCCTACGAGTATACCACCAAAGAGGCGAAGTATGTTGACATCCGCAAGGTAAAAGAGCTCAAGTTCCACAAAGACCGCAACACAAACGGGCGCGCCCAGGCAACAGGTCCACAGATGCGTCCTCAAAAAGTAGACTACCAACCAGACGTCATCACCTGCAAGAGCGAAAGCGCGTTCGGCAGGTCTCCGCGCTGGTAGTGCAAGGCAAGCGAGGCGGGTGTGGACATCACCGAATACACGATCGAGTGCGAAGGCAGAGACGGAGACAGCGACAACTTCGTCTTGGAGGGGTCCTGCTCCATACTTTACGACGCTGTGTTCTCGGACAACTAGAAGTACCAGAAGTACACAGAGAGCCCCAAGTACCAGAAGTACGATTCCTACTTCAGCAACTACAGGAACTTCTTCGACAACGGGGTCTACCGCAGAAACAAGAACTTATCCCCGATCAACGTGAACGACATCTCGGTGCTCGTTTTCGAGAAAGACGAGAAGACCGAGTCCAAGAAAGGCGAGTTCTATCCCCAGATGATGGCGAAGAGCGGAAATCAGTTCGAGCCCGATCAAATCGTGTGCAGGAATCTAGACTCTGACGGGTAAATGCCGGTTTGGAAGTGCAGAGCGCACCTCGACTATCCATTGCAATTTAAGGAAGCCCACGTCTCATGCGAGGGCTGGAATGGACCTGGTGACAACATGATCGTTCCTGGCAGTTGTTTGGTTGAGTACAAGATCCAGGAGGAATCTCAGCAACCAATTACTTCTGGCGAAATCATATTCGCTGTTATTTTCCTGTGCGTAGTAATATTCATCGTTATCAAGTGCCTTAAAGCTCCAGCCAATGTTCACCCGTATCCACAACCTTAGCCAGAACCACAACATTAAAACATACCACAATAACGATAAGAACCACAAAATTAACAATACTAATAATAGCCAAACTATTAACGTAACTAATATTAAGCTCCAGTTTTCGTCCCAGTTCCATAATTTGTTCCAGTTCAACCTGTTTTCACTTAAAGAGCTCCGGCGGTGATTCACGTTCACCAGGAACCGATTTTCGTCAGAGAAAATGAAGAAAATGAAACGAAGAGCGAAAAAGAAAAGAGGGAAACGGTGATTGCGAAAACGAGCACGAGGTGAGATAGATAAGAATTTGTTTTTTGTTTTATAATTGTATTATAATTTTTAAATGAACTCCTTACTTATATACAGAAGAAAAAAATGACATTACTTAAAGCAAGCGGCACATAATGATAGTTAAAACAAAAATAATTACTTCTTTTAGTGAACTTTTTAAATGAAACTTTAAAATTGAAATTGAAATTATGCGTCAAATTCGTGTATTATTCCAAATTTATTTATGCATTTAATTGTAAATAATTAGTGTATTTCCACTCCAATCATGAGCTAGGACCAGTTTATCTCAACAATTCTCGATTTGATTCCGTTGTACGAGAACATAGACGACAACGTGAACACGATTTACGAGCTCTCCGGCATGTTCTTCCAGGAGTGGTCGTTCCAACAGTTGAAATCGACCATAACCTGGTTCAAAAATATTCTGCCCCTCAACGACCAAATTGAACTGGCGAAAAACGTCCAATTCAGCGACCCGTCCTCGGCCCTGTGCTTCAACTGCATAACGGCGTTATCTTAACACAGGCTTCCGGCCGTTATCCGCCCATCCGGACTGGTTTCGGACGAGGTCTACTTCAAGTACATCTTCACCGTCATTAAATTAATAGATGACCACTTCGAGACACTGGACATAAACGACATCGTCATGGCCCTCGAACAATTCATAAACACACTCATTGAAGAACTGGGCATATTCCTGGAATAATCGAACTCACTGCACATAGAATTCATATACACGGCCCTGAAATTACTGATAGCCGTTAACAAAACACAACAGAAATTTGAAATATCACCATTTGTAAACTTCCTAATTAAAGGAGCCACTGTATGCGATAAATGGCTGAGAATTCAAATAATAACACTCATCACTCAACACAGACTCATTTTCGACACCATGAAACAACACACCGACGATTTACTGAAAATTATGTTCCAAAGCACCAACGATGTGCTAGTTTAAATAAATGGGAAGATATTGCCCACAAAATTGCAACTAAACCTGTCAATTTTGCTCCACATGACAGTTGAACTTATTGAAAATGTAGCAGCTGGCAATAACTTATCGGGAATATGCTCAATAATATCCAGCATGTGCGTTATTCAAATTAATAACTCTTCAATATTTGATCAAATCATGACTAATGTTATATCAAGTTGCATTATATTTATTGAGAAAATTTCAGAAGTAATATAAAGCAGCCCTAATGAGATTTACATAATTGAATTAAATTAAAGTGTATTCAGTTAAATGCTAACTAAATTAACTAATTTTTCGAATTTAGTGTTTACACAACTTCAAGTTACACCACAATTAAAGATGTATGCACACAAATTTAATTAATATTATATTAAATTTATTTAGTTCTTATAAGAAAAAAATATTAATACTACAAGCTATACCGTATAACAAATATCTATTTTTGATTTTAAAGAGTCTAATCAATCTGATTTAATAGCTAAAGGCCATAGTTTTGATTAAATTTAAGAAAAATAAGATGTAGAATTCAAAGATAATAATTATAATTTCTAAAACGAATAACAACGTCTGAATTAATTATTTTTAACAATTATCAATATTCCGTTAGGAAAATCAAGAGAAGAAATTCTAGAATAAACACGTTTGGCAGTTAATATTGATGAATTTTTACCAGAACATGGCTCCTTGGTATAATTTTATGCAAAAACTGAGTTACCAGCTGCGTTAATAAGATTGTTAACAAACGTATTTATTGTTGAAAATTCATCAAATAAGTAAATAAAAGATATATTACTACATCCAGGATTTGAAGCTTGTTTAAATATTCTTAAAAGATTTATTAAACAACCAAGTGCTGTCAAAACAATAGCTCTAGCTGATTATAATTTCTTTATAGTTGTAGGAAGAGTAATTTAATGGTTTACTGAATATTATTATTTAGAAGAAAAAATAGAAGTTGAATAATAAAAATTCTTATATTAGTAACTAGATACAATAATTAAACTGCTATTTGCTGCGACAAAGCTTCAAGGCTTATAATTTTGCCACATATTAGTTAAATCTGAAATAACAAAACTACTTCTTTTACTACTTACAAATGAAAGAACATACGAACTTAAAAGCGACATACCGTTTAAGAGCGTTTTAATACTTCATTTTACAATAGAAGCAGTAAGTAAATATTATAATTAGTTATATAATAATAATTAAAATTATCCAGAGTTGAACACATAATTTTATATTCCAACGACAATAAAAGCTTTACGCATTGTTACTGACAATAAATCTATGATTATTAATTAAAAGTAAGTATTAATAGCAGGCTTATGCTATATTTTAGCTTAGTTATGTGATATTTCAAACGATACTGTTGTGTATCTTTGCTAACATATTGATTTAATTAAAAATATTACAAATTATGTTACATCACTTATTGTTTCGGATTAAGTTGTAGTTACAGAAACCAAAGAACTCTTTATTAGTTCAGAAACTCTTCATTCAATTGTATCTTTAATAGGCTCTTTTGTAGATTGTGTGATGAAATTGAAACACGATGAAATAGACAAATAATTATTGTATGATACAAAATAATTCATTTATTAGTAATTATTTGCTTAAGCAACAGTAGAAAATATTGTTAAAAAATTATAAATGTCATGTTTCCCAAAATATTAACCAAAATGTTATTTCTTACTTTATTTAGCTAACGCTTTAATATTTAATTTAACTGATGATAAACTAAAAACATCAATATATATAAATAGTGAGCTAGCTCAAAACATTTTATATGAAATATGGTCAGTAATTAGTTATAATTTAAATTTAGCAACAATATTGTTCATAATACCTAAATTATTTGGAGTATTACAATAAACTAAATATTCATCTTACTTTTGCGCTTAATTGATTTTAAGAGGATATATAGGATGCCAATCTAGACCTAAAAAACAGTGGGCACCTTAAGAGTAGTTGTAAGACTTATTAGCGCATGCGTCATTTAATTTAAAATAATTGTTTGATGAATTTTCATTTAGTAAACATTGTTTAAATACAAGAATAGATTAAGATTTTAGCAGAATTGCATATTTAGCGGTGTTAGGGTCTTAGGCTTTTAATTGTAATGTTACTTAAGCACTTATGTTATTTGATCCACTTGATGCACAAGAAATAATTGAAAATGGTTTTGTTAAACTATTTGAAGAACCAAAGCAATCATTCCATGCTGTATTTTAATTGCTGTAAAAAGCAATTAAGGACACACCTATGTCTTTAACTACAATCCATTTTATTTTGCTAATATTGAATATTGTATCATACTATGATTTGAATCGTGAGATGTGGTGGATATTAGAATAACAATTAAATCAAATATCACTTGAATTGGTTAATTATTGGGATATTAAAATTAAGATTATTCTGCAAGAAATTAACAATGAAATATAAGAATCTGTCATTTAACATTAAAAATTGTATCCAAACAAAACATCTAAACCAGTTAAGTGTGGACAAGATAGCATTATATTTTTTGATACTTAATATGTTATTTAACATTTCTTAAACTTTTAGTAAAAATAAGTATTAACTAAGTTCTCATTATTTTCGGGAATTTGGCAATAAATAGTTTATTTATTTAATTAAAGAGAATTAATCACATTTATTGATAAATGTGGTCCATTTTAACTTGGAATATTATTTAGAAAATAAATAAAAATGCTATAATTTAAAAAATAAGATTATAACGGTCTTAAATAATGCTAACAGTAAATATAATTTTCATACGAATAAATATATAATTTATTCTAAAAAATAATTTATTAAATGCAAAATAATAAACAATAAATAAATACGAATGCAATCAATAAATTGAGGTAATCCTTGTAACTTTTATAGTTAGCCATAATATCAACACCTGATACGTTTAGTGACTTATATAATATAATATGTAAACACTTAGGTACTGATATTTCAATGACAAATTTTAAATTCGACGAAAGTTTCAATGTCAGAGTTCAAAGAACAGATTATCATTTAACTAATATGCCAAGTTCTTAATTTAATAAAATATTAAGCTTAGATGAAGATTTTGCTAATTAGTTTTTATTACAATTACCGGATGTTACCAAAATTGAGAAAAATCTTCATTTTTCAGAAACTCCTATAGTTGATATCGTCGAAACGTTTGGTGTTATTCCACTGATGCAGTATGTTCACGAAATTATTTCTATATATAATCCAGAAACTCCTAAATAATATTTAGTTTAATTATTAGAATATTTAGATAAATATTTAGAAAAACATCATTATGATTGTTTACACAATGAGAAAATGATAATATCTGAGATTCTAATTAGAGACTTGATAAAATTACATGTATAACTGCAATCCACAGAATTAATTGAATAATGCTTTTCTATATTAATTTAATTAAGTAGCTTGAAAATTAATTAGAAATCAACACTTTTATTTACAAACAATTATTTATTTTTAACGGCCTATTCATGTATTTTGCAGTAAAAATACTCACTCACTCCGTTACATTTGTAAACTACTCTCTAAAAATTAAATAAATTCTTTTGCAAACTGAAAGAAGAAAACGGTGTTATTATAAATAATTAGCGAATAGAAGAGAAATATCAAATATAAGAAAAAAGAATTTCAAATTATTTAGTTTCTGATATGAATCCATTATTTTAAAATCTTATTTTAACTTCAGAAATAGATAGATATATTGATTCGGTAGCCATTCAATCGGTTTAAAAAATATAAGAAAAAGATATGTCTTTTAACACATTTTTTGATTAATTTACAACACAAATACTTCAATTACTTAACGTTATTTTTGATGATTGCCGAACTAACTATGTTGATGAAGTTCTGCTAATTGTAAATGAAATACTTAATATCCATCACCTTTATGGTGATATTTGCCCATTAAATACTTAGTATTCTGTTACCAAATTAATAGTGTAAGCATTTAATTTTAAATCAACTGCAGTGTATCATACTGCAGAATTATTGTTAATGTCTTTACACTAATATATATTTTCGTATTAGTAACCATAATAAAAACAATATATTTAATAGGCAATAACATTGATTATATTTACTATTGTTAGCTTTTATGATTCAACAGTGGATGATGGGAAACTCTTGCACCAACTTTTAACTTTGCCAATAGGAATGCTTACATTTGACCATTTTGATGAATTAGCTGAATACAAAGATGATGAAAATCTATTGTTTGAATGTCGCGGTTAATAAGAAAAAGTTTCATATTTAGAACATCGTTTAGCTGTAATGCTAATGAATTATATGAATAATAGCAGAAATTAATACTTTATTTCTTTATTAGTTCAGATTACTAATGATTAAAATCAGTTTAGAGTTAAATTTTAAAAGAAACTGCTTAAAAATATAATAAAAATCGAAGTGAATGGAGTTTGATTTCATATTTATTGTGATTGTATAATTTTAATACTCATAATCACTCAGCATAATTTACGTTTGCACACAATTATAATGATCTTAGATAAGTAATGCCATATTATCTATTCATGGCTTACAAAACTATACCGTTATCATTACTGTTCCAAACTACTTCAAAAGATAATTCGTTATCTAAATTTTGGACGAAATCCTAATATTAACGACACGATGTTGGCATATAGAGGCAAAAATCGATGGCGTACACCCCAGCACCAGTATTGAAATTATAGCTAGACTAGCTTTGATAGGTGGTAATATGCTGATAGATTAAAAGATTATTTTCCATAAAATTTAATTACTTCCACTCTACTCCTATTCAAGTTAGTAAAACAGCTAATATTTTTGTAGTATTATATGAGGCAATCACTGAAGACTTGGTGTCTCATGAACTTCCAGTGTATGATTATGTACCAACAAGATAAAGATAAAGTTACAACCAAAGAATATATTTTCACATTCCTCTACTTTAGAAAGTTAATTATTGTTGACTGTACACAACTGAAATAATTAGTTTCAATTATAAGGGCTGGAGTGAAAGGAGTTCATGT
This sequence comes from Hexamita inflata, assembly GCA_963988835.1. Lineage (NCBI taxonomy): Eukaryota > Fornicata > Diplomonadida > Hexamitidae > Hexamita > Hexamita inflata. The sequence goes on along the minus strand of CAXDID010000645.1, from coordinate 164,770 downwards.
TACTAATAATATATAGTTTAGAGATTCCAACAGCTCTCGTTATGGTAGTTAAAATTCTAAAATGTAATTAACTTTGATTATTGCAGTTAAACCTTCTAGCCGGGAAAGCCAATAACTATTTAAATATGTTGACTTAGGTACTCCTAATTGTCCATTACATTCATTCAGGTTCGCTCCGATACGATTCCCAAACTGTTGTATTTTTCCAAAAGTTGATTTTTGCAACTAAAAATGAATTTCTTGAGCTCCAGAAGAGTCAAGTGGGGTTAATAGTTATATGATATAATAGTATAGTAGTGATATATTAATAGTAGTGATATATTAATAAATTGGAGTCAATTAGTGATTTACTAAAAAATCAAATTGTGAAAATCAATAATTTCAATAATTTGGGAATCGTATCAGAGGCCGCTGCTGAAACTGCCAGTTATAAATAGAGGTACATAAAGCAATATAATTTCACTGTATACGTAATTCTACCTAGACGGTTTAGTTGTGATAATTAAGCTTACACTAATTTTGTAATTTGGAACACAATAATACGAGCTGTCAGGTTTCTATTAAATTTTAGTATTAGTATTAAGTATTTATATAAATCCCACCTTTGTGTTTTAAATATTATATTTGAGTGGAGCTCCAATAACTACTTTTTGCAGCAAGTAAAGTAAAATATTTGATAAATTTTGAATTGAATATTTCTGTTATTAACACTATCTGATATATAATATTTCAACTTGAGTCCACGCCTTCAGCTGCAGTTTGTAGAAATGATAAAAATATGTTGTATTTAAAAGTGATTTAGAAAGGAGTAGAGTGGTAAAGTTACGAAAAAATAAATATGTTCGCTTTAACATGTTTGTATATTTCTACTTATCAAAATCAATTTAACTAATAGTTACATCATAATAGAGGGGTGTACGCCATCGATTTTTGCCTCTATATCTGATATGCACTCATTTTCCTCTGCTATATCAAACATTTATTTATGTTAACGTTTTATTAATGTTTATTTCTTCTTCATGTTCATGTTTATTTTTGCGAGGATTGAAAAGCTTAATAACATTGTCACATTAATATTAAACATTAAATCATTTTTTGATAATTTTATTGTATTTTTGTAGTTTTAATAATAAAAACATAAATGAATTTTATTTTTTACATTTGTTAATAACGCTAGATTATTTAAGTTAATTATGATCTATGTTGAAATTGTGTTATTAATTTGCTTTAAAATTATTAATAATATTTTTACTAAAATCAAAATCAAATTTACCATAAAATTAATAATTAAACCAACATTATGCGAATAATTACGGAATATACAATAATTTAATTCAAAACACACCCATTTCATAGATATATTTCATATGCCTAACTAACAGTGAAATATGAAATTGAAATGATTCATTATTTTGTAACTCTGTAAGCGAATGATATAATTTTCTACTGAAAGCGTGAAAGATTTATAGCAAACATTATCAATTGAATTTATAGTGAAGTTAATTAAGGATTTGCAGTTTTATTGATAATATATTAGAAAAGTAATACAATTATATAAAATTAATATTTTAAATTTTATTAAATATAATTATCGAGTTACAAGTTTATAAATACAGCTGCATGTTAAAAGAAAACATCAATATGTTAAACGATATATTAAAGTAGCTAATGCACAAAAATAACAAATCAAATATCACAATTCTAAGTCGAAATCAAAATCATCCTCGCTACGTTCACATACTTATTTTTCGTGATCTTTATCGTCACTATTAGATGAGTACTCTGATTGCGTATCAATTCTGTTTATTACTGATTCTAAGAACATTGTGTTTTATAAAAGGTAACAATTTGCATATTCCATTCTTGGAAGTGGAAAGTAAGAAATAAAATGTAACTTCTCCCTCTAGATATTTACGTCGCGATTATTTTTTGTGTTGTTCCGTCTTCCCTTCACTTATAGTGATATATTTTATCATTCAATCTTTATCATAAATCATATAATACCTTTTAACTTGTAGATATTTTACAGATGTTGGTCGCATACCATATTGTTACAAATATTTGTAATTAATAAAATTCATTCTGCAAACTTAACATTTGTCTAAAAATTTAATATTTAGTTGTAAGTAATATCAAACTGTTTATTCATGGCTTACAAAACTATACCGTTATTGTTACTGTTCCAAACTACTTCAAAAGACAAGTCGTTATCTAAATTTTGTACAAACTCTGATTGAGATTATAGGCTAGACGTAGGCATGTCAGATTCGCTTTCAGTTTCTTCTGTTATAACAAACATGTATTTGGACTAGCGTTTAATTAGTGGTTGCTTTTTCTTCTGGATCATGTTTGCTTTCATGTGGATTGGAAAACTCTAACATTGTTTGCTTCACTAAACTATATTAAACCATATTGTGGTTAACTTTTAGGTTAACTGGTTTTGTAATGTTAAAAATAAAGACAAAAATATATTCTAGTACACGCAAAAGTTGCAGGTAATTTGATCAATAGTGATCGCTGCTGAAATAAATTGGTTAGTTTGAGATTCCTGATTAGTATTAATATTTAACTAGAGTCAAAATCAAATTAAATATAATAATAAAGTTTTATATATTATGCGTCTGGCAGTAGTAGTAATAATTATTATTATTTTTAGATAAATAATTTAATCCTAATTCGAATCGACAATAATTCGTAAACAATTTACAACATTTCGGCTACCTTCGGCTTTATGTAACAATATCACATTTAAGATTTGATTTGATTTAGATAATTGATAAATTTGTATATTTGTAGACTAGCTTTGTTTAGTAAAGAAATTTAAGATCCAACTAATAGATTTATATAGCATATGTATGTACCTTTTATCGTGCTTTTTCATCACTACCTTCACTATTGGTTCAACAATGTAGTCTTTCGTTCAATTCAGCAGTGGATGATGGGAAACTCTTGCACCAACTTTTAACTTTGCCAATAGGAATGCTTACATTTGACCATTTTGATGAATTAGCTGAATACAAAGATGATGAAAATCTATTGTTTGAATGTCGCGGTTAATAAGAAAAAGTTTCATATTTAGAACATCGTTTAGCTGTAATGCTAATGAATTATATGAATAATAGCAGAAATTAATACTTTATTTCTTTATTAGTTCAGATTACTAATGATTAAAATCAGTTTAGAGTTAAATTTTAAAAGAAACTGCTTAAAAATATAATAAAAATCGAAGTGAATGGAGTTTGATTTCATATTTATTGTGATTGTATAATTTTAATACTCATAATCACTCAGCATAATTTACGTTTGCACACAATTATAATGATCTTAGATAAGTAATGCCATATTATCTATTCATGGCTTACAAAACTATACCGTTATCATTACTGTTCCAAACTACTTCAAAAGATAATTCGTTATCTAAATTTTGGACGAAATCCTAATATTAACGACACGATGTTGGCATATCTGATATGCACTCATTTTCCTCTGCTATATCAAACATTTATTTATGTTAACGTTTTATTAATGTTTATTTCTTCTTCATGTTCATGTTTATTTTTGCGAGGATTGAAAAGCTTAATAACATTGTCACATTAATATTAAACATTAAATCATTTTTTGATAATTTTATTGTATTTTTGTAGTTTTAATAATAAAAACATAAATGAATTTTATTTTTTACATTTGTTAATAACGCTAGATTATTTAAGTTAATTATGATCTATGTTGAAATTGTGTTATTAATTTGCTTTAAAATTATTAATAATATTTTTACTAAAATCAAAATCAAATTTACCATAAAATTAATAATTAAACCAACATTATGCGAATAATTACGGAATATACAATAATTTAATTCAAAACACACCCATTTCATAGATATATTTCATATGCCTAACTAACAGTGAAATATGAAATTGAAATGATTCATTATTTTGTAACTCTGTAAGCGAATGATATAATTTTCTACTGAAAGCGTGAAAGATTTATAGCAAACATTATCAATTGAATTTATAGTGAAGTTAATTAAGGATTTGCAGTTTTATTGATAATATATTAGAAAAGTAATACAATTATATAAAATTAATATTTTAAATTTTATTAAATATAATTATCGAGTTACAAGTTTATAAATACAGCTGCATGTTAAAAGAAAACATCAATATGTTAAACGATATATTAAAGTAGCTAATGCACAAAAATAACAAATCAAATATCACAATTCTAAGTCGAAATCAAAATCATCCTCGCTACGTTCACATACTTATTTTTCGTGATCTTTATCGTCACTATTAGATGAGTACTCTGATTGCGTATCAATTCTGTTTATTACTGATTCTAAGAACATTGTGTTTTATAAAAGGTAACAATTTGCATATTCCATTCTTGGAAGTGGAAAGTAAGAAATAAAATGTAACTTCTCCCTCTAGATATTTACGTCGCGATTATTTTTTGTGTTGTTCCGTCTTCCCTTCACTTATAGTGATATATTTTATCATTCAATCTTTATCATAAATCATATAATACCTTTTAACTTGTAGATATTTTACAGATGTTGGTCGCATACCATATTGTTACAAATATTTGTAATTAATAAAATTCATTCTGCAAACTTAACATTTGTCTAAAAATTTAATATTTAGTTGTAAGTAATATCAAACTGTTTATTCATGGCTTACAAAACTATACCGTTATTGTTACTGTTCCAAACTACTTCAAAAGACAAGTCGTTATCTAAATTTTGTACAAACTCTGATTGAGATTATAGGCTAGACGTAGGCATGTCAGATTCGCTTTCAGTTTCTTCTGTTATAACAAACATGTATTTGGACTAGCGTTTAATTAGTGGTTGCTTTTTCTTCTGGATCATGTTTGCTTTCATGTGGATTGAAAAACCTATTGTTTGTTGCTATGTCTTTCTTTTTTTACTAATATAATTCTATAATTTAAGATAAAAATTACATTGTTGTTTAAAAATTCCAAGTAAGTAATATTTTACTCAAATCACAAAAATAATTAATATATTAAACATATAAGCATGATCTCTGGTCACAAATTATTTAGTATACAATGTATGTATAATTCAAATCAACAAAAATTCACATACTTTTTGTTTCTATTTGTTTGGTATTATCTTATAACTTTAAGTAAAATAAATGTTAACTGTTATGTTTAATAATGTTCTGTTTAATAACATTTTTATATATCAAATAGACTAATTAAGCGATACAGATATATAGACCATTAAATTATTCGCTTATAATTGAATAGCTATAATTGAATAGCTTTTAATTGAAAATATTAAAATCTTTTTTCACTCGTTCTCTTTTTGTTCCTCTTCGTTTTCAACTTCGTTTTCGAGCGGTTCGAACTTTTTGAAAACGATTCCGAGTTTGTTCATCATTTCGTCGATTTCCTCCTTCGTCACGTCCTCGTTTACTTGAGTTTGTTTTTATTCTAAAATTGGGATTTCCTCTTCAAGTGGTTGAGCTTGGACTTGGAAACCCATCTCGCGAAGCTGGTCCTGCTCCCACTCACCGAGGAGAGTTGTTTCTGCAATAAGTTCTTTGACGATATCAGCGTTTTTGGTTTACAAGGCGTAACCGAGCGCGGTCATCCCGTTCTAATCGGTTATTGTTTGCTCAGCGCGCAGCATTTACACTAAATCGAGGCGCTCACGCTGAGCTGCGAACATTAAAGCAGTTCTTCCCTCCTCATCAGGTTATTTTAACAAGGCTGGGAACTTATCAACCAACTCGGACACGAACACATCCAAACCCAATTGAACAGCCAAGTGCAAAATAGTCTAACTCCGCTTGTTTGTAAGATTCAGCTCGGATTTACACAATAAATCAAACGAGCTGAAATCCTCCTGAGCCACAGCGTGCATACACGCACTCCAACCGTCAAAATCCTGGATTTGCGTCTCACACAGTAATAACTGTACAATATCAATTTAAGAGCATGTAATCGCGTGCATGAGAGCAGTTTTTCCTTCAGGGTCCTAAATTTTAGCCTCAGAAATTAATATTGGGATGAGATTTGCATACCCTCGACGTGCTGCGTGAATTAACGCTGTTTGCCCTGTTTCATCTACTCGGCATAAATTATCTGGTGCAAGTTTATTTACTGTTTCTTCGTCGTTCATCCAGACAGAGCTGAACCAATTATCCATTGGAGTGATTTGAAATTTTGCGTTGTATATTGATTGCATTATGTTGAAATAATAATATCACTACCAAGACACCCCAAGTTCTTCGAGCATTCTCGTTTATTGATGTTCGTTTCCGGATTGGACCATGCTGATTAGTTCTTCAACATCAGCTTCGTATAGTTCAGGAAACCTTCCGGAAACAGCTCTTTTCAGCGCCCTCCAGTCTTTTTCCTCTATGTATTCGTAGTCTGCTGCGTGCGGAGTTTTGAGAGTTTTCACGTTTTGGACGTTTCCCATTTGAGTGCTGAGCATTGACTCCGAGTTTTTAGTCACATTCACGTTTGATTTCAGATTCCAGAGGTCCATTTACCGCTCGAATTGCGTTTCATTTGTTTGCTCAGTCTTTTTCGTGCCCAGAAAAATGTTACTTTTAGTAAATGGAACTGCTTAAGCCATTTTTTGCTCTACTTTATTGAAATCTGGATACTCCTAAACGACGTCTGTTTTCCTCATCGTTCTAAGCAATGAAGGGCGCTCCATTTATTTATGATGTGATATTTCATCACTAATTAAAAATAACAGCCAAAAGAGAAGAAATGAGAATATTCACTCCTCTAAATGATATTTTTGTAAACCATTCTATGTGTAGACGACTACGGTGGCAACTTTGCTGAGAAAGTTCAGAAAGTGACACTGCCAACAGTTGTTATGTTCTACACTCCATGGTGCCCACACTACCAAAAATTCTAACAAACTTGGGAAAAACTGCAAATGGACAAAGTAATATTCGCACAAGTAAATTGTGTTGAGAACAGAGATATATGTCAAGAAGAAAACATAAAGGACTACCCAACCCTTCGTTTGTACAAAGACGGCCAGTTCCAAGCCAAATACAAAGGCCAAAGAAATCCAGAATTGATATATTAATGGCTAACAGCTAAATTGAGATGATTCGTAAATATAACTTACACACAACGAAAAATATTACTGTTTTCACTCATATTCATTCATTTTTTGTTTATAAACCCTACTCTAGTTAGCTCTTTTTCGCCTAAAGCTATTTTATTTCCTCGTTTTGTTGTTCTTTCGTTTTTTGTAACTCCTAAAACACGGCTTATTAGTTATTGAACGTTTGCTTTTGTTCTTCAATTTTTTCTTTGTTCTTATTAATAACTTATTGTCTCATTTCATTTACAGAATCTAGTTGAGCTATCATCTTTTTTACGCTTTCAATTTCTTCCATAAGCGATTGTGCTTTTTATTTGTTATCAGCTTCAGCGATAGAATCCATAAATAGAAGTGGTATTTAATCTCAAATTGCTCATCGTTACATGTTATGGAGTCAAAATATCTATATTAAGCTTGAAAATTGTTGTCACTCCAATTAACCTTTATGTTTTATGCAATGCTAATTACGTGGGGAATACGGCTATTTATGAGTTAATATCCGATTAAAATGTAAAATACGTGGAATAGTGCGAATCCAGTTTTTTCTGCCGAGGCGCTTAGAGCAAACAAGGCCTCGATGCTGTAGTACGTTGATTAGTTGTTTTATTCGATATTGCCTTCGAATCCGATTTTGAGGAATTTGTGCATGTGCGGGTTGGATGCAGTGGTTACCTCTCTGATTTATTTAACGTTGAGGTAGTTTTTGCGTTATTCGGTAAAGCCTAACAGGCGTTTCAACTATTCTCTGATTGCGCACTGCACCATATTAATAACTTCGTCTCCCCTGTACATGTTCTACGTTCCCTTTTAGATTACTCATTTCCAATGCTCACTGTTTTTGATTTACGTTACGTGCCTCCTCCGTTAGAAGATTTTCGTCACCTCTTTAATCGTCTCTGCCCTGTTCATGCTGAACACGGATTTCGCGCCCATTTTGCTCGCCCAGGCCTTCATTTTCATTCAGTGGGCGACCAATTCCCAGTTCTCCGTTGCCTGCCTAAGAATTGTTCTCCTCCTGTGCTGTTTGTTCCTGCTTATAATTATTTACTCAATCCCATTCATCTTGGTCAACACCTACAGAGGGGTTTTGTTCAACCCGTTCTTCTTCGTGTTCAGGAGCTTCAGCAACTTCTGGGAGGTGTTTTAACAGAGCAAATGCGTTCTACACGCTAACGTGTTCATGTTCCTGCGGGTTTTAGTGCAAATGCTCAAGTACCTGGGCGAGAAAACACTCGGTGGAATATAAATGCCATATCTGATTCAAGTGTACGCGCAGAAAAGGAGCAACTCGTTCGCAAAATATTAGATAACTGCGTTTTTGTACTACATCGCGCAAATCAGGTTCAAACTTAAAATAAGCGAGACATAATTCAACATAAAACCCATGTTCCTCGTAAACTACTTCATGATCATATTCTACTCCTCGTTCTACTACACCAACAACTCAATATTTTTATTACTGTAAGTAAACCTAATTATAATTTACGCGATTAAAAAGCTAAATCTGCAACAAGAATTCGGAACCGTGAAAGTATTCAAGCCAAAGAGGTAAAAGAGCAATATCCAAAAGAAAAAGAAAATATGCATCAAAACACAAGAAGTAAGTCAGTCATCCGCTGTCAAATTCAACGATTTATACAACGGATTGGAAGGACTCGGTGTAATTAGAGCCATATCCAGATCAAAATCGCCCAAATAAACGTACCAAGAACCAGCACAACCAAACTTTATGGCTAAATGGCAGTTCAGATTAGGAACCTACATCGATTAAATTATAGTTCAGGCGAACATTATCGTATTCACTATTATTTCAGCTGTGGGTTTGAGCCAGCTAAGTTAATAAATTGTATTTTATGATGAATTACTGAACGCAAAACTCGTGCTGCACTTCGGTTGGATCGTTTTGCTCTCGCACAGCGATGATCTATTTGTAAACTTATTGGATCGGAAAACAGTACTAATAGTAGGCTTCGCACTAGAATTTTTCATTTTCTATATATTTAAACGTGTCTGGATGTTTTACGTAGTTCAATCAATAGGTTACGTAGCATTAGTATTTGCGGGAACATGTTTAGTAATTAGTATGTAGGCTGCTAGAGAAGAATGAAATTATATTATAACACTATCATTATACTAATAATAATATCATTTCTAATCATAAATATCTTTGTACAGGTTTTGAAGTTTTTCCGTTACACCTTTCATATCGGGAATTGTTAGCTTCAGAGGATTTGGCTTTTTAAGATAGTGAAGAGATCGATTCGCGTAGTATCCCATTAAGCCGTGCTTGTTTTTCATTTAGTCTGCTTTCATTTTAATTAAATGTGAATTGTAGTACATAACCAAATCCTTGTTGTTATCTTTTTCATCTAAGATCTTTTTAACTTTAGAAGACGCTTTCATTTATGTTCCCAGCACCTAACTCTTTGATAGTCTAAGTTATGCCTGTACTGATTGGCTTTTCATAGCTGGGGTTGTATATTCTGAGTCAACTGATTTAACGTTACTAAACGACAGCGATTAATTTATAGGTTGTGAAGTTTGTTATTCATTTTGCTACATGAAATCCTCAAAACTTAGTGTAATTTTTTGTAGTTTATCAATTTGTATTTCAACTGATTAATTTATCTTTTTAACGGTTATTTTGTGCTCTTGAGGTTCTAAGTTGCTTTGTTAAATTTATTTAGGTTCTGGTTAGTTTAAATTAGTTTTTATGTTTTCCGGAATAGTTTCTGTTTGAACTTTTGATTCTTTTAGTTCCGTTTTTACAGCTTATTTCGGGCTTTATTTTGGTACTTCTTTGTTTATTTTTGATGTTACTTTAGTTTTAGCCATTTCCGTGTTTGGAACTGACGATTAAATTGTGTACGAGACGTTTGTAACACTAGATCCGTCTTTAACCTGTTGGAATCTGGTTTTGAGTGAGTCGTTGAGCTGGCTCATTTTGAGTTGCATGTAGTCTGGGTCAGTTGAGTTTTAATTGCAAGAGCATCCTCCAAAGAAAAAGTGCCTGTGTTCGTAGGTTTGTTCAGTTTAATTTATTATTTGGAGCTCGTGAACTGGTTCCGGTTTTAAAAAGTGGTTTGAATATTAATTTATTTGGTCTAAGTTTATTTGCTTGTGTTCAAGATTTATGGTTTTAAAAGTTGGCTGTGTCTAATTTTATTGTGATTAATTTTATTATTAAATGGATTGCGTTTGATTTGGTTGATCTATCGGTTCGGGGTCAATGGACTCCTCCAGGTTGAAGCTGTGCACGTTCTGGTTGTTAATGGAGGAAAAACTGGAGTTGGGGACTATTTTCTACAGTATCGGACTGACTTTAACGCTCTGAGTAACGGAAATCGGCGACTTGGGCTCAGAATGGGACACTTCCGCGTTAAAAATAGAATTGTTGTAGAACTGATCCCTGTTTTTTACGAGCTCTAACCGATACTTAGATTTGTGCGTTTTGTGTATTAAAAGCGTTTTAAGACCGTTGTCAAGATACTAACGGTACTAACGCTGCTAGTACATATCAGGAAGCAGAATTACTTCTTTTTCTGACATTTAAAGTGGTAGTATTAATTATATACTAGAAAATAATAGATAAAAGAAAAAATAAGATTAATTGTAATTCTAAGATATCAATTTATTTGTTGGAATTCGAGCGCGATTCACAAACATCTCTTTTTGTAAATTACCTGTACATACACCAACGTATGTTAATTAACAATTTATGTGTTCAAATAGAATAATAAAATTGATTAAAAGTCTATGTAATAAATCATTTATTATTATATTTATTCAAGTATAAGCTGAAAATCATCTTGTTGAAGTTTTAGCAATGACTGTCTATCTTTTTTCCTTATCATCTGAGTCTTCTTTTTTCTGTTTGGGCTTTTCAGGATAATGGTGTACATGATGAACAACTGGTCCTGGATAAGTTTTAATATCCTGACAGTTACACCACTTTTTGCACTTATTGATTAAAATCAATGTTACAATCATGCTAACAATGAACCAGAAAATGCTCGAAGCTCCCATTGGCTTGGTGTAAACTTATTCTACCAAATACTCGACCAAGCAGCTACCTGGAACGATCATGCTGTCACCTGGTCCGCTCCAGCCCTCGCATGAAACGTGAGCCTCTTTGAACTGCGATGGATAGTCGAGGTGCGCTCTGCACTTCCAAACCGGCATTTACCCGTCGGAACCCAGATTCCTGCATACGATTTGATCGGGCTCGAACTGATTTCCGCTCTTCGCCATCATCTGGGGATAGAACTCGCCTTTCTTGGACTCGGTCTTCTCGTCTTTCTCGAAAACGAGCACTGAGATGTCGTTCACGTTGATCGGGGACAGGTTCTTGTTTCTGCGGTAGACCCCGTTGTCGAAGAAGTTCCTGTAGTTGCTGAAGTAGGAATCGTACTTCTGGTACTTGGGGCTCTCTGTGTACTTCTGGTACTTTTTGTTGTCAGAAAACACAGCGTCGTAAAGTATAGAGCAGGAGCCCTCCAAGACAAAGTTGTCACTGTCTCCGTCTCTGCCTTCGCACTCAATCGTGTATTCGGTGATGTCCACACCCGCCTCGTTGGCCTTGCACTACCAGCGCGGAGACCTTCCGAACACGCTTTCGCTCTTGCAGGTGATGACGTCTGGTTGGTAGTCTACTTTTTGAGGACGCATCTGCAATCCTGGAGCCTGGGCACGCCCGTTTGTGTTGCGGTCTTTGTGGAACTTGAGCTCTTTTACCTTGCGGATATCAACATACTTCGCCTCTTTGGTGGTATACTCGTAGGCCATCGAAAGCACCAGCACAAACATTTCTGAGAAGTGGATGGATTATATACAAACATACGGAAATTGTAAATAATAAATAAAAATGAAAATTATGATGATAGAAAACGTGATGACTTTGGATGACGTGTTTAATTTTATTACGTATAATGAAGCACAATAAACGACCGTTGTCGTACGTGTATTTAACATTTTAAAATCAATGTGTTTTGAATCCATTTTTTATAATGGATATATAATAATTAAATGATTAATTATTAAATGATTAAAAACAAAATTGAAAATATCACAACTTAATAAACATGGTTAATACAATAACAAATACAACCGCCAGCAGGCTGAAGCAAATGGAAGCAGCGATGTACTCGCTTTTGACGACTTCGTTCAGCTTCAGCTCGTCCATAAAGTAGAGCGAATCGTCCAGCTTTATCGTGGTAACTATATCTAGGTTGTCTTTGATGGACTTTTGTGCGTTTTTGCATTCCTCGCATGGAAGGCAGATTTGAGTTTGGCTGGCGCCCACGTTGTCGAACTGCTTCAGAGAAAGCAGAGTTTAGCCGCCCGCTTTGATGTTAACTAGCAAGCTAACTCTCTTGGCTATCAGCAGTTCGCAGGTGAGCGTGTTCGTGGCCAGCTTCGGGAAGAGGCAGAGCTGGGTTTCGTTGATCTGGGCCGTGACCGAGCTGAAGCACATCGGGTACGCGTAGGACGTGCTCATGAAGTACTTCAGGATCGTTCCCGCGCTGTCTTTGAAGTTGATTTGGAACAGGGCTTGTGCGCTCGGGTCGTCTGCTAGAATAGTTAGGGCTTTGGTGCATTCCGCGTTCTGCCTGCATTTAACGTGGAAGGTGGTGTTGGAGAACGAGAAGTTTTCAATAGTATCAGTTATAACGTAACTTTACTTTGATCCAGTTATTCCAAGTACGATTTCAACGCTCGAATAGGCTACACCCGGAACGCAATTAGCTGCCGTATTTGGTTCCACTCCGATTATAATCCCAGATGGTTAAATAGTGCTTTGAATGCTGTTGTAGCACGAGGGGTAGTTATCAGATCTGATTTGGCTCACTTCGATGTGATAGTTAGCGTAGTACGTTTTTGCGTTGAATGCTCGCGGTTTAAGCTAGTATGTGATGTACACGCTTACGTTATAGATGTAATTATTTTAAAATGCGTTGTAAACATCAGTGCAGTTTTAGCCCAAAACGGAGCAGTCAAAAACGGCTGTTATCACCCCATTGTTAATTGCCTTTATATCCGGCAAAAATTCTTTTTTGATCAACAAAGTTTCATTTATATTCGAATCCAAAATTGATAGAGTCAAAATCGCAACCGAATCTGGAGCACCGGGCACATTCACCATGGTATCGGCGATATCACAGCCAGAGCGAGATCCAACAAGGGTGATTTTCTCTAACCCAGATTTGAACGAAATTTGCGTATTTAGCAAACAGGATTGATGGTTGTAGATATTCACGTTATAAGAAGCTATCGTTTACGAGATTTTTGTGTCAATTCCGAGGAACATCAAGTCATATGAAGCCTACTAAGATGTTTTTGAGTTGGCGTTACACAAAGTTTGAACAGAAGCTTCGCCCGTGCACGAGACTATAATTGAATATGAACTGTTTAGGTCATACTATAACTGAGTAGACTGAAGGGTGTTTCCAGACTATATGGTGACCCTAGCCTGGAATGTGAGACCATTGAGAGTTTTGCACAAATCGTACTGCTTGTCGTCTTTGAACACGAGCGGGACCAAGGTCAAGGTGCCCTGCTTTTTAAGAATGTCGTAGGTGAAACCAGATTCAGACTGGAAACACGAAATCGCAATTGCAACTGTTAGCTAAATCATTACTGAAGTGGCTATTGAAATTTATATATTAAGAAGTATATTTCAAAATGGCAAAAGATGTATTTACAAATCTAATAATCTTAGTGTGAAAGCACATACACAACATATATGTACGCAAACACTATTAATGTATTAAAATGTAATAAAATATCATCTTTAGTTTTCAATTTAGTATTTTATTACATTTATCTGTCCATATATTTAGACATTATTACATAATATTTTTGTAATATCATAATAAGAGATATAGATAACTATCACATGTTTATTCACATTGATATTATTAAATTAGTGTTTTAGATATATCTTCTTCATGCAGTGAGTCTATTATGTATTATCAAAATACTAAGCGACAATCCTTAAGGATGAGTTGGTAGCGTTTTGTGTAAGTAAGTAAGATATGAATTTGAATATTCACTGCCGAACTTTATTGTATGGGAAGGAGAAGCATTTTAAGATTGAATTTATACATTTATATAACTCAAATAGTAATGAAGAATAAATATTATACTTTTATCAATTTCACTCCGACTACAAATTTAACTTTATTTATTATTGTTGTATTGTTACAACTTTGGCGAGTTCTGTTTTTATTATTTTCATTGTATGTAAGTATTTCCTCATTTGAACTCAAAAAATATTCGACTCTATTTTTCGTTGTTTTATGCACTTATTAAAATTAGTTATCAATGTTTTTCAATAACAAACGTAAAGATTCCTCTTTAACTATTTGACATAATAATGTTCCTCATTCATTCGAATTGCAATCTGACTTATATATTTTATTTACCACAGCTCTCCGGAACTGAGAATTCATTCATCAATATTTTATATAATTTTTGACAGACATTATTTAATGTCTTTTATCTGCTGTTAATGTACTATATAACTATTTTCTTGACAGCTTTAGTTTTATACAAACAGCTTTGTCCTTGAAGCCATATTTTCATCATGAGCTAAATACTAAAATTGAAATAGTTTGAAATAGTGTTATAACCTTCTTGACGCTACTTAGAATAAGTTGCTGTGTTTAAAATTCTAATATAGATATTTGGCCAAGTAATACTATAATTTTCTTCATTGAACTAAAACCGAAATAGTGAAGTGGATATATATTTCCCTTGTTATTTTCTTTTAATACGATGATAACATCAGTTGTGTGTTTTAAAACTTCCACTTATAGTATTAGCTTATAGTACTAGCTTAAATTTGAATAAATTTCTTTAGAAACAGCAACAATATTTAGAACGCTAACAAAACTTCCGAGACAGGAGCTGTTGTCAGTGATCATATCACAACTAAATATAATCAAACACGAAACATCGCTTGATTTGAATCGCTATATTATTTATTTTTAATATTTTTAAAATTGAAAAAATATGATGCAAAAGAGTTCGAAATCTTAAAATAATCTGTAATAGTATTACTCTGGTTCTGAGTGATATCAATTTCACTTTGCTTCAAATAATAATATTTCACTAAAGAAGGACAACTTTATAGCTTTAATTAGATTTTATGAAATTAGACTGGAACATAATAATTAATTTTAGAACAGACTCTACATCTATATCACCAAGCTTAATATTCTTTGTTAGTTTGAAATATTATTTCAATTTTTGTTTGTCAAAATTAAAATTAAAATCGAGTTACTAGCAGAGGTGGGTTTTATATTTATATTTTTATAATATATTTAACCTATTTTGAATATGGTTAGTGTAAATTACAGCGTATTACTTCTTATTCATTAGTGTATCGGAATAAATAACTACACAAATAGTATAATTATGTTAGAATTTTTGAAGCAGAAAAATATATTAAGTTCAAGTATATGTTGAGTGATGGGTTTTAAACTAATTTTTGAGTTATTATACAGATCAATTAGGTCAACAAGCGATTCTAAAAATATTTACTAAGTTGAACATTCTTTTCAAGCAAATGCAGAAATAATATAGAGAACTATCTTTCATATATTTTATTATTTATCTAAAACTCAATACAATGATCTATATGAGGAAACTCTACGTTGGCTACAGGTAAATTTAATTCAATTTTCTCTGTTAATTAGATTACATCAATAAATTAAATTGAATTCGAATACAAACAATATTCTTCTTATATGAAATAATGCATTCTATTCGATTATTCTATAACCATTGTTTGAAGTCAGAAAATTCGTCTCAAGCTAATTTTTCTCCAATTCATTTGAATATTTTTGCGCTTAGATTCGAAAATCTATTTTGCCCAATCTATTGTTAACTTACGACCAGACCTCGTTGAAATAATATTGAAAGTTTGCATCATCCCACTTAATTGATTAAGCTGTTTATTATTTGCATTTTCAACTAAAAGTTTTTGAATATAAATATTTATAACAATATTTCAACGTAGGTTTCATTTATGCATGCTTAATCGTAGTTTACATAATTATAAGCAAGTTTTTAAGTTGATCCATTGTCCTTTTTAATTTTTCATAATAGCTCGGTGGAGGAGTGGACATTAATTTAAATAACTCAAAAGATAATAAAAAGCAAAATTGAAAAAGAAAAATAATAGTAATATCGTGTCGTTCAATTCTTCAGTACATATGAATTTGATATAAGATATGAATTTAAAAGTTACGTTTTAAGTTATAAAATGAAGACATCACATCGTTAAATACATCTTTAACTGGTCACCCTTTTTCTCTGATCATCACATTTAAGTATTATCACAAATGGGGTTTTAACATATCTATCTATTGATATAAGTAGTCTCCGCTTGAAAACGATATGATTGTTGCACGTATCTCATTATAATATAAGAAAAATTAAAGTAAATATGAATAAGTCCATAATAATCACTTTTAATCATTTTTGTGGAGATTAATAACTTTAATAAAGAATTTATAGTTATTATAATGTTATTACCACTCCACACAAGCAATTAGATGTATTCATTTATTGACAATTCGTATTTCTTTAAGATTCCGTAATAGTCTACGATTCCTCGTACGCGTAAATTTCTGTTGATAGTGTAAAAATCTACGAACAACGAGTACGTGTGTAGAATGTGCACCTCGAAGCAGCAGAGTTTCATTTCCATTGGTACTTCAATTCAAAACACAGCTCCAGTTCAAGACAAGGAGTTTTTATTCTAGGACAGTGAGATTTCCGTCTTCGAGTTGAATTCCACTGAGCCTGCATAGCCTCCAACTGTAATTGTGCAGTAGAAAGTTCCTTCTCAGGACGTTTTCCGCCAATTAGTCACCGATCTCCCGGTTACTCCCTCCTGCACCGTGAATTTGCGTTGTTTCACCTTCAAGGTGTTTTCTTCTGCTACTCACTCTTTATAAGATTTTACATTAGTCTTCAAGAAGTTCCCCCTGTCCACTCCAAAATGCACCCCTGCGTACTTTGGCGCGTTCCCTCCGCTCCAATAACTGGTTTCGTACCTTAAAAACGCCCGCGGGGGTGTATCAATTTCTGGCCCGGGCAAGAACGAGCTGATCGATTTCGCACTAACCTCACTGAATTTGAAACCGTTTGAATTCCGAATTCAAACTACTACTAGTGAACCGAAGAGTATATTGAGCAACTTTCAAACAATTCACTTGTAAACGGAGCCGAATTTTGGAAAAGTGTTCAACGCTGAAGCGGACGCACTCGTTTTCAAGGACATAAACCTAAAAACGAGAACGGGAACCGAATCAGATATTTTAACCACCCAAATTATTAAACAACTGGACGATAACACAGTCAAAGAATACCAAGAAAAACTCGGATTCGCCTTCATCGCCGCGTGCGAATAACAGGAAGATTTAGATCCGGCCCTGCGCAGAAACGGGAGATTCGGCGTTGAAATCAGACTACCGTATTTAAACGCAGACATCAGGAGGAAATGGATCGTCATGAGCATGTTCAGCAGCCAAAATAGTTGCGAAAGCCTTGAATAATACATGAAATAAATTGACGCGGAATATATATAATATAATGAAATAATAGCCGAAAATAAATGCAATGAAATTTTAGACACCATTGTAGCAAACTGCAACGGATACGACGTGCCAGAAATACGCAACGCGGTATTCCAAACGTTAAGTATACACCCGAATATTCAAACAGCAAGTCTAAATTAATAAAATCTAGCCTAGATATTTGAAACACTCGCGTTTTAATTAAAAATTCAGCCGTACAAGCAGCCTGAGCTGGAGTTAATTGAGAAAACAGATTAATCCATTAATGACTTCCCAACACTAAAAACGTAGTACGATTAGATTATCCAGAACTTCAATTTGAACAACAACCAGCTTGCTCAGCAATTAAATCTGCACCCTCAGCACGTGCTCATCACCGGCGAGTCCGGCTCAGGCAAGACTCTGCTCACTCAGCTCCTCCGAAACTCGCATAACTTCTCTTTCTACAGAATCGACTCGACGAATATTTACAGCCAGTACGTGGGCGAATCCGAGCAGAACCTGCGCAGGGTCTTCGCCAAAGCTCGCCAGTCATCCCCCTCCGTCCTCGTTTTTGAAAATTTGGATTTCCTTATTGGGCACAAAAGGAAGGCAGATGAAGAAAATGACGTCGCAGGTCGCGTTCTCGCCCAGTTTTTGACCGAACTTGACGGGGTAGGCCAGTAAAACAAGGACGTTTTCTGCATTGGAACGAGCTGCTCGGAAGCAAGTGAGTTGGACTCGGCCATAGTTAGATTCAAAAGATTCGGTTTGTAAGTAAAATGCGAAATGCACAAACGAGAATGATTATGTTATAGTTGTAACTATTTGGCGTATATGATTATATATTTATGATTGTTTAACCCACACCAATTTCAACAAGTAATATTTTCACTTCATAATAATTAGTATGTTGTTTATCGTTTAATCTATATGTGCTTAAATTAACGTGAAATAAGATGCAATGTGCGTTTAAAGAGTACTTCAATACTTTCCAGATAATCCACAACTTATCTCTTTTACAGTTGTTGGAGCCGATAGTGAGATAGTTAATGACACAATTAACAACGTTAATGTAATTTCATTGATTCCAGGTGCATATGTAGTAAATTATGTTTGTCAAACATCTTCTGGTTCTATTAATATTAATCCATCTTTAGCTGGTCCAAATAATTTAGCATTGTGTTAATAAACATCATAAACCCATCGTTTGCGTTTGCAAATGGATTCTTTTCCAACAATTACTACTTCGACCATTGTTGGTGATACACAAATAATAGTTACCACTACTCCTGACGAATATTAATATTACATTGGAAAGTATGGCACTTTGTGTTTTTCATACGTAGGTTCTCAAACATATTTTGGGTGCAATAACGGAACGAATAATTTCACTTCAGGTTTTACATACGGATTAACTTGGGCGGAATTGAACCTTGTTACAACCGAATCTGCGACCATTTCACCAATTTTAACCACCGAACCCTCAAACAATATGTACACCTCAATGAACGACTACGATCCCATTAAGAGGAGCATTTTCTTGAACTTGAAACTTTACTATTAACCACTATCCTCTTTAGTTGAGTTAGCAAGACCCGCTAAATTATCTTCGTTTTCGTACCTCGGTTCGGGTTACTTCGCGATTATCGGCTCATATTAAACTCAAACGAAAACGATGGTGAATTTTGAGAAGCATTTACAGCACAAAACGATTCCTTTGAATGAAATTCCAAATTTAGTTCAACAGAACATTATTTTCGCAAGGGGGTAAATACTTATCCAATTCTCTGCTAAAATTTAACATTTATTTTTGGCTGCGAATAACAAGTAATCGGATACCTCGTTGAAGCTTGAGAACACGTACTCGTTTTTGTACGCGTATTAATATGCGACTGCTGATGATTTAGAAAAAGTTACAAATTTTACACTGGCATATCCACCTATATTAGCATCTGCAGAAACGGACACCGTAACACCAGTATTCAGTATTTACACAGACACATACTACATGTACCCGGAAGGAACACAAATGCCGCCAATAACATCAAACCCATTCATGAGCGCGCTTGATATATATTGCTCAGTTCCAGATAAGCTATTCACCCTTCCGTTTGTTGACTTATACACTGTCAGAAGACTTATTAATGTTGTGCCAGATCTGGCAAACAAAGAATACTCTTTAAGCATTGTCGGCACTTCATTTTTTGGCGATCCATATTGCCCTGTTTGAGTTGATTCTTAACTATATCATATATTTTAGAATAATATTAAAATTAATATTACCACTTCAATGAATTTGAATTAAATTTTATCTATTTCAGAATCTGAAATGATAATACAATAGTAGCTTGGTAAAGGAGCTCGTTCATCAGTTTATTAGGTAAAATTTAATGAAGATATCTGTGCAATGAAATACTTAATGCAGTCCTCTTTGTAAAACAAATAACTTCTTAAATTTGAGTTTGAATTCATGAAGAACTTCGGCTAATATAATCTTACTGAGTAAACATATGAATAGTTATCAAACGTTTTCAATCATGAAATTCCTCCACTTGATATTTTGAATAATATAATTCATAAAACGGTTCCAAACCCTCATGATTTAAAAGAGAAACCAACATTTAGATACTTAATGAACGTTTTCAAATAGTTTAACATAAAAGAGCTCACTGAAGACTAATTCAAAATGCTCAAATTGTAGTTAGTCGGATTCGCATTCCTTCTACACTAAAACAATCTTGTTTATAGAGACTTCTCACCGTATAATACTTTATTAAATGATAATATGTTCACTATTATTGACTATGAAGAAGTTGTTGAAATAGGAAGCCAGATAGTATACCCAGCAACGTCTAGATACTCATTTAATGATTAGGCAACTATATAAAATGATTTACTCAGTCTAGTAATAATGTTCGCCGAAAGATATAAGTAACTGCCTTGGGATGAATATAAGTTCAAAGAAGACATTAAGAAAATTCAGACATAATGCTAAAAAGATAATTGGGATGTTTTCAAGAATTATGATAAGACAGTTGACAACATGCTTTTATTGATAAATTCTTTGGAAAATAATTAGTGATGTGTTATTATGATTTTAATTTTTCATCATTTCACACCACCCCTCTAACAATGGGTTTCTACAAAATTATGATGATGGCTTTGACGTTTTTCATCGTTTTAGCATTCATTATACTTAATTTATATTTATTCAATGCTCACGTAGATGTATAGTCTCCACCATATGACACAATTTCTCATAAAAAGACAATTAATAAATTCGCTAGATTAGATGTCGCTTGTCCGTTCATTATAGCTGTTTTCAATTTATTATCTGGACAATTTTTAGGGATATTAATTATGGCCCCTGCTTTATATTTTTCAGTCAAGAGAATAATTAGCCAACAAATGTATATGGACGCTACTACCAATTATAAAAGAATTAAAGATGAAGAATTGATATCTATCCTCAAAGTTATCAATCTTTTTGTTGCTTGGATCTACATCCTTATAAAGTTCATACTTACATTAGTAAAGGATATTTGATTGAGTTATTACAATAAATATATACTAAAAATAATAATATTTGTATCGAATCTAAACATTTTTTCTGTTCACTATCCACTTAAGACTTTTAATACGTGTTCAAGTCTGTCTTCAGGTTTTTTAAATTTTTGTACAAATGGCTCTTTGAACAAAGCATAATTAGCACAAACGAAAATAGCAGTTAAGAATTCATCTTCATCAAGGCCTGGAATAAAAGTGGCCTTATCAACTTTCGAGAACAAGCGCATAACAAGTTAGAAGCAAAATTCTTTAGATAGTTATTAGTGTATTCCTGCCTGTGCTGCAATTTTGTATAATAGTTGAGCGTCAACGAGTTGTGATTCTGTTTTAATTTCAAAGTAGATCCTTTTGATAAGTGCAGTGTATTGTGAGAGTACAATGATGGCTTGTGGGAAGTTTCTCAAGTCAGGTGTGAGCATTGGTTTAGGTATGAGCATTCCAGCTTGTTTGCACTGAGAGATATTTTCGTCAAGGAGTCTACCAAATTTGTGAATGAGCATCCAGCTTTACTCCGATTACTATAAAAGTGAATAGTCAGACGTTTCAGCTGAGTATTGGTATTCTTAATATGGGTTTTGCATTACTGGAGCTTTGTACTCCGTTTTCTTCTTATTCTACCCGATAACCAAGTGCTCTGCTAAGCAGTAAACAAATAGTACGAATCCGGCATAGCTCAGCCTCTTTATCGCGTTGTAGTTGAATAGGTTAAAATCCGGGTCGTGCATTGCCTCCAGTTTCACCTTGTAAACTTGACTTAGAAGTGAGTTCGTGTTGTACAGCGTGAAATTCTGGATCAGTTTCGATTACAGATAGGTTGCACGTTAAAATAGAACCTGGAATTAAGCGGTTGAGAGGGATTGAGGGAGAATTTGAGCGTCTTGCATCATTAACTGGGCTGAATTCATGTCAAGGGTCATTCCAAGGCAGTGACGTGGAGTTATTTTGGTCAGGAGGCTGTAAATGGAGGGGTAGTTCATCTGCTTCGTTTTTGGAATCAAAATTTTGAAGCCGGTCAACTGGCCATACTGCGTTATCATATCACCCAGCTTGTTCGTGAAGTCAAAAAGCGGATTCTAGGTTACAGTGGACTGATCAAGCTGAGATTTACCAACAGATTTCGAACGCAGCATCTTTCCATTTCCAACTGACTTGTACAACTTCGAATCCTTTATTATGTGATAATCACACAACTAATCATGAAGGAGCTCCAAAGGAGAAGGAGCCATAGGATGTTGAGAATACGTTGACTGATATAAATTTACTATTTTCTATGTTACCTTACCAACTACCTCAAAGTTTTGTATTTGTTCCACCTCCTCGTGCGGGGACTAAGCCGCTTGCTATTTTAGAGTCGATAGAGTTTGTTCAAGTTATTCTAATCTTGACATTGATAATTTACCAGTGTCACCAGTGCGTGACAAACCCATAAT
The DNA here is from genome assembly GCA_963988835.1 of Hexamita inflata. Taxonomy (NCBI): domain Eukaryota; phylum Fornicata; order Diplomonadida; family Hexamitidae; genus Hexamita; species Hexamita inflata. The sequence continues at coordinate 142,103 of CAXDID010000645.1, read as the reverse complement.
GTCATTTTCTAACTTATCTATTCGTCTTTGCATAGAAAGTAAAATTTTCAAAGTGGAGCGGACATTATAATTTTAATATTTGTGATTAAAAATATTAATGTTAAGTTAATGTTATAATATACCTCTAAAATTTTAAATATAACAAATATCTGAAAATTAATGTTGAAAATGAACATATTAAGTTAATTCATGACTCACTGAGCTCTTTTAACCTCTTCCCAGAAGTTAATTAATTCAAAAATATTGTTGTACATTCCATTAGCATAAGATTTACCAATACCTGTTGTTTTATACAGCTTTTAACAGGCACCAAAGAAGTCTGGAACTTTGGCAATGCTACATATTTCTTTTTGTAATTTCGTGTAAAGCGTATTACGCTCTTATAGCGAAAGCAAATAAATATTTTGCTTTACTATCGGTACCATATCTTCAACAGCGGTTCCTACAATTCCAAGTTTACATCCGAATTGTTTTTCTAAAGCTTAAACTTCACGGTAAAACTTAAACAATTCATAATAGTTGTTATAACGTGCATTGGAGAAGTCTTTTGTAACTTATGTTTACAGCTTTTTAGTTTTCTATATTTTTGCAAAAACGGCTTCATATTTATCCATACCAAAACACTTACAAATTTCTGATTCGATCTGCTTCTTGAGAGCAAAACGCTCGTTTGGAGTTAATTTTTCGAATTTTGCAATGTTATATTCGACTCCTTAGTGTTTTATAGCACAAAAACTAAGCTTCAATTCAGTTTTCTTGTTGAGGGCATAAAAAATTGGCATAGTGTAGTCAACGTTCAAAAATGCTGCAATTTTGAGGCTTTAGTTTAAGAACGAAGATTAATCCTTTAATATGAGTGGGTGCATCTTTGATAGAATTTGAACCATCTTAAAAACGTCATCTTGAGCGTCTTTTTGTACTTTAGCCAAGTACAAATCGAGTTGTTTTCGAATATAGTCTATTACTTCAGTAAGTTATAGGGAATCGATTGGGTTGCACATGCATGCACCGAAAACGCCAACAAGTGTTCTGACGATTCCTTTTTCGAGTTCTGCTACTTTTGCGGTTATTTCGCTTGTGCTCATGTTGTTTCTGGTGAATTCGAATTCTTTGAGTTCTTGTAGGAACAAATCGTATTTGTGTGGTTCTTTTGGTTTTATTACTTCAACTACTTTTTCAATTTCGGCAACTTTTTGTACAACTTCTTCAACTTTTTGTTCAGTTTTCTTTTCAACTGGTTTAACAGCAGCTTCTGGCTTCTTTTCAGTTACTTTTTCTGGTTCTGGTTTGAGAATCGGTTTTGATTGAACACTTGGTGTTCTAATTACTTGTACTTCAGTTCTCTTAACTCCGATAAGGTCAAATATGGTTCGTTGTCCGAGTACTTCCTGCATCTTATTCTGGAGTTGAGTGGTGGTTTCGAGGTACTTGAGTGAGTCCTATATGGTGTTCGTTTCAAGGATGAAGCTTAAAATCATTTCAATGAGTTGAACGGCTTTGAATAGTTCGCAGTTCTGGAGCAGTTTCATGTTTTGTTTTGATTCGGTGTTTCTTTGAATTTTGTTTTCAGTTTCAATTTTGTCAATTGCGTTTTTGAGCTTCAGGTCTTTTGATTTCTCGAAAATGGTCACAAGCTCTTTTTGGAACACTTGGAAGTCGCGAGTGGATCTGAAGCTGTTCGTCAATTTCTTCATCGCCTCGCTGATGAACTCGCAGAGCTGGCCGAATTGCACATCAAGCTGGAGCTTGAACGCGTCAAACAGCTGGTACATGTCCTGGAAATCACTTGCCATATCAACCACGTCTGCTGAAATCTCGTCGTGCTTCTCAAAATAAAACGCGTTGAAGAGCGAATTTGGACCAACCACAGCTGCAGAATTCGAACGAGTCTTGGTAGACGGAATTTACGTAGTAGAACGGATAAAGGACACAAAAGCCTCGTGCTTTGAAAAAGGCTGCACGCGGGGCACACTCTACACAGCAGACTTACCAAGTGGTTGCGCAATCGACATTCTCTAAGATTAGTTAAGCGGATTTTAATCACTGTCAAATTCATTGAATGCAAGATACCTTTGCTGATTTTGTATTTCTGGTTGTTAGATCGGAGATGAGCTGGCAAGAAATACTTTATATCTATCGAATTAAAGTCCGTTTCTAGCCAATAGCTCACCTGTGCGTGTGTCAAGTACATATTAATATGATTCAATACCGGATGTTCGTATTGTGTTTCGTTTTGTAACTGGTGTTAAAATTGATGGTGGAGACCGCATAATTGGAGTGATACCAATTCTTATTTTATATTATATATACGAAAGATTTGCAATTCATTTATATTTATAAATGAAATGTTATACGTTTATGATATCGTCGTTTAAAAAAGATTAGATGACATTTTTAATAGTCTCACCATACTTTTTAGCCAGAAAGTATATCAGGAACATGATAATTTGACAAATAATCTAATATCATAAAATATTTAACCAAATAACAAATGAATATTAATGAATAGGCTTATAGCAGCATAATATAATAGGCAATAATAAAGTTGATACATTAATTAAATAATTTCATCTTGCATCTATAATTTCTGTAATAGGTAACTTTTCTTTGTATAATACTGTGGCTCCGCATGATGTGCAGATGACATCATCTAGTTAAAGTGGGCGTTGGTTAGATAATGTCAAAATTTTATCTGTTCCGCAGGCTCCACAGAAGTACTTTATTTCTTCAACTTTACTCATGATTGAAGTGAAAATATGAATATTATGTTATATTGCATATATGAAGTATATAATTCACATTTTTATAATCATCAAACCAACAATAACTAAAACAACCGCCAGCAGGCTGAAGCAAATGGAAGCGGCGATGTACTCGCTTTTGACGACTTCGTTCAGCTTCAGTTCGTCCATGAAGTAGAGCGAATCGTCCAGCTTTATCGTGGTGACTAGGCTATCTAGGTTGTCTTTGATGGACTTTTGTGCGTTTTTGCATTCCTCGCATGGAAGACAGATTTGAGTTTGGCTGGCGCCCACGTTGTCGAACTGCTTCAGAGAAAGCAGAGTTTGTCCGCCCGCTTTGATGTTCACTAGCAAGCTAACTCTCTTGGCTATCAGCAGTTCGCACGTGAGCGTGTTCGTGGCCAGCTTCGGGAAGAGGCAGAGCTGGGTCTCGTTGATCTGTGCAGTTACCGAGCTGAAGCACATCGGGTACGCGTATGACGTGCTCATGAAGTACTTCAGGATCGTTCCCGCGCTGTCTTTGAAGTTGATTTGGAACAGGGCTTGTGCGCTCGGGTCGTCTGCTAGAATAGTTAGGGCTTTCGTGCATTCTGCGTTCTGCCTGCATTTAACGTGGAAAGTGGTGTTGGAGAACGAGAAGTTTTCAATAGTGTCAGTTATAACGTAACTTTACTTTGCTCCAGTTATTCCAAGTACAATCTCAACGCTTTAGTAAGCTACACCCGGAACGCAATTAGCTGCTGTATTGGGTTCCACTCCGATTATAATCCCAGATGGTTGTATAGTGCTTTAAATGCTGTTGTAGCACTGAGGGTAATTGTCCGATTTGATTTGACTCACTTCAATGTTGAATGTGGTGAAATACGTTTTGGAGTTGAAAGGCCTCGGTTTCATTTAATATTTGAGTGAGACTGTTACGTTGTAAATGTAATTGAACTAAAACGCATTATATACGTCAGTGCAGTTTTAGCCCAAAACGGAGCAGTCGAAAACGGCCGTTATCACCCCATTGTTAATATTTTTAATATCCGGTAAAAATGACTTCTTGATCAAAACAGAATCGTTTTAATTACTGTCGAATATTTTTAAGGTTATTATCGCGACCGAATCTGGAGCTCCGGGCACGGTTACCATTGTATCAGATATGTCACAGCCAGAGCGAGATCCGGACAGAATTATTTTCTCCTCGCCAGATTTGAACGAAATTTGCGTATTTAGCAAACAGGATTGATGGTTGTAAATATTCACGTTATACGAAGCAATCGTTTACGAGATTTTTGTGTCGATACCAAGGAACATCAATTCATATGAAGCCTACTAAGATGTTTTTGAGTTGGCGTTACACAAAGTTTGAACAGATGCTTCGCCCGTGCACGAGACTATAATTGAATATGAACTGTTAAGGTCATACTATAACTGAGTAGACTAAAGGGTGTTTCCAGACTATATGGTTACCCTAGCTTGGAACGTGAGACCGTTGAGAGTTTTACACAAATCGTACTGCTTGTCGTCTTTGAACACGAGCGGAATCAAGGTCAGGGTGCCCTGCTTTTTAAGAATGTCGTAGGTGAAACCAGATTCGGACTTAAAACACGAAATCGCTATTGCAATTGTTAACTGAATCATTACTGAAGTGGTAATTCAATTTGTTCTATTTGTTAAATATTATAAAATATTGGATAGTTATTTCATTTTTTCTAGTTTTTTGTATTAATAATTCAAAAGTGTATTATGAATTATGTAATAGATATTTTCAACAATAAACTAATCGATATCAGATCAATTTATCAATGAACAATGTTAATATTCGTATTTCAAATATCAATTTCATTTACTATTTATGTATAACATTTGAATAATAATCATATAATGCTTTGTTTTTTAATATAACTTTATTTGTATGATTAATCAATAATCTTCCTTGTATTGATTTGTTTTATTTCTATTTATAGTAAAGTTGTGTATTGCAAAAATTCTGTTCATCTATATTTTATAAACTATCACTCAGTAAAGCTATCAAAATAATCTTCAGTCATTCGTTTTAATTCCGCCAAACTTGCTGTATTACTTGAATAATTACTAAAATTTGTATGTATACTTCCCCTTTCGAACTAACTTATACTTAAATCATTCCCAGTAAATAATTCCATATTTTCTTTTTTAAGCATTATTGACGATTCTAGATCATCTCTATGTTTATTTTGTTTAATATTAGCCACACTATCAAATTATGATGATAGACGAGGTGTTCCTGTCGTAGATTTACCAAAATATTTTGATTATGTTCTTTTAAAGTTTATTGACATTTGCTTCACAATTTATACTCCATCATATAATTATCTGAAAGCTTCTGAATGTTTTTTCATGTTTTTAAAATATTTTAATATAACTTATTATTCTATCTAAATTTTATGATTTGATATCGCCGTCTATGTTTTGAAACAACTATCGATTATATTATTAACATAAGTTTCATAAAGATTGTCTTCGTCTTAGTCAGCTACAGGTAATTCTGGATTTAATACTAAGTCTAAAGAAAATACATCTGAATTATTATCTTATTTTAAAAAGGAGTAACTTGGTTATTTATCATTAACTGATATTTTTCGTATAACATTAGCGGGTAGATTATGTAATACTTCAAAGTCAATTTAATTATTTGAATTAGTAAATAGATACGAATTTTAAAATGTATTTAATAGTGGTTATGGTTTTATAACAGTGTTAACAGTATTCATAGGTAGATTTTCAAATAAACTTACAATAGTATTATCAATTAGTCTGTCTTAGTCAGTAATTTCTTATTTATGTTATAAATTTACAGATGAGCATATTTTTAACAATTCGTTTCGTTACTATAATGCAGTATCATATGCAAGTGTAAAATCTTGAACGATTAATGGAAGTTTAGTCCTTTTGGGAACAGTTATTTATATTTCAGGTTTTGCAGTTTATATTGCTTGACCGCTTAGTGGTCGTCTTTTAGTTAATCCTGTTTCTTTTTACATCTTGATTATAGATTGCATGTCATTATTTGTTTCTTTGTTTGCCATGCGCATCCTAGCGTAATCTCTTATGGATGTGTCAGGTTTTCTCATGCTGTTGTTCATTCAATTAAAGTGGGAATTGTGCTAATTTATTTTTATTCAGTTATATTACGGATTCCGCACCAGAATGCGGGCGAAGTCTCAGTTGTAATCGCGTATTCCGGTGCGTTCGCGCCTGGAGGATTTGTAGTAGTCTTAGAATCTGTCTATTTCAGCCCTTTCCTTAACAAAACCGCTGTAAGCCCCGAATATATTCGAGGCCAAGTACCTCGATGTCCCTCTCCCGCCGTCATTATTCAATTCTTCTGCTCAGTTCCCTTCTGCGTTTCCAAAATCTCCAGAGGAGCGTATTTGGTTCTCTCACGAGCTGAAGAACTTCAGAACCAACACAGTACAGTTTGGGACGAAGAAGAACATACTTATTATTTTGCAATTACTGAACGAATTTGGGCGTCACATCGCAGTACAGCATTAACAAACGAGCAATGACCCTTACCACGAGCTCAGCTTATAAGTAATATAGCTCACTCAGTATGCGTTCGAGGAGATAAAGCTCACAGATCTGGACATGAGCCAGATAAAATCTTCATTCGAGGTCAAAGCAAAAGAGATCAACGTAGAAGCTGAAACACTCAGAAAAGAACTCAAAATTGAAATCGCAAAAAGCGCGTAATATTAATATCAAATCAGCAGCCTGTCTCAAGCGCAAGCACAACTATAACAATAAGTTATCAAGCTGGAACGCGAAATCGTTCAATAAAAGAACGAATTCGCAGCCACACAAGCATAACTGCAAAACGCAGTCACCAAATCATTCTTCAACACTGTTAACTTCACACACTCATTCAAAGAAAAAGACAAAGATAAAGAAACAAACCTTGACAAACTTATGGAAAAACCACCCAGACCAAAATCTGTATTCAGCTCATAAAAAGTTAACAGAGAACTACTCAGCCCACAAAGAGAATTGGTCAGCCAAACTGATACACAACTCAACAAAACAAGCAAGACTAAACAAGATTCTTTAGACTATTCTAAAATTACAAGAACTCAAGGAAATGAGCATTCTGTTATTTAGGAAACAACAAGCAAACAACTTGAAGCAGAGCTAGATTCTATTCCACCAGTTCAATATGTATCTACTCGCGTAAAATCTGGTAAACCGGAAGCCTTTTCTCGTGTGAAGGAAGCTGAACGTCTCATATTTGATAATTTAAACTACGAGGCTTCGTAAATGCTGGACTGCAGACCACATTAAGAAAATGTAGTTGAAACTAAATTGAAGCACATAGAAATAGTAAATTTAATCAGCACTGAGTTTAATCCATTAACAAAAGAAATTTTATTATCAAAGCATTCAGCTGATGCCCAAAGAGCTTAATAAGGTGCAAATAAGAATGTAGATCAACTTTAGCGTCCATAAGATGATGCAGGTTTCTAACTAGAACAGTAAGCTTAGTCTCGTTTGTAAAATAAAAATGATCTTTAAAATATAGCGAAAGCGCGACTGGAAATACAACTCAAGCAACCGGCATTTATTATATAACAGAAACTTAATCCGATGTTTGATCCAAAAACTACGAATTTGAACATATAATTCACTTAAGCTGAGAATTAAATATGTCATCCTGTGTTTAGATCAAAACTTTAAGGTGTTCTGAGTGCTATTTGGGATGTTGGAGGTATGTAAACAGTTCGAGACGTAATGGAGCAGCTTGAGCAAACTGAAATATTTTCAAGAACATCAACATTATCTAAAAGGTCAATGAGCTATTCTAAAACACCAAAATTAGATCTCAAGTAGTAGAATTCACTGAACTAACCAGATGAGCAGCCAACAAATTCATCAAAAATACCTCAAGTAATCATATAATACTAGAAGAAAAACGCAAAATTGCAGCCAACTTTCCCACTTCTGCTTCAATTTTATGTTCAAACTGTTTTAAGTTCAAAGCAGGCTCAATTCACATTTTATGGTTTAAAAACTAAACCAATGTCATTCTTGGCCAAACAAATAGACCCCTTAATCATTTCATAATTTACTGAATGTATTTAAGACAAAGAGTTCGAAAAATCGTACACAGACTCTGTAACAAAAAGATATAAGTTCTATAAATAAGTGATGGAGAAATCTACCGAATTAGAGGTTTCAGAAGCAGTTCTAGGATTCAAGCTTATTTAAAGCCAACTTATGAAAAGTTCCTTTAATTTAATAGGGCTAGATTCCATATTACAATTTATAGATAGAATAATTGTTAAAAGATAAGCGCTTCTCTAACAATAGTTGAATTACGACAAACGAGTCTATGTTGCATTCCCGTAACAAGTGTATTAAATGGTGTTGTAAGAAAATTCTTATGATAAAAACTAAGCAGATAGATTTATTATTTCATTGTTATACTCGTGTTCATGCTATTGCTGCTATTTAGATTTAATAACTGAAGAGCAAAAAACAAGCATTATCACTGAGTTAGATTGTCCGACTACAGCTGCAGGTAATTATCTTTTGTTCTTGTTCTTGAGTTTGATGAATGATGGTTTGCAGCCTCCTGACGTTGAATTCGTGTTGAGTTCGTATGTAACATTAAAACAGTGTGGCAAGCTCGCTGGTTTGTATCCGTATGGGTATATTTCTTCCGAGGGTGCTCGTGTAGCGATTGGTCAGATCCTTTCATACAAGAATTGTTCGCTTCAGGGTGCAGTGTAAAATCAGTTGATTATCGTGTAGTAGTAAATTGTGCAGAAATCCGCGATTGTTAAAACGGAGAGTTAAATCTACCTTAAGTAGTAAGCGGTTATTGACATCGGGCGCGTGATTCACATGTGCCTGAAGGCCCGCGAGGCCATTCTCCAGTACTACCTGTCCCTCCTTCCCCCAGAGCCTCTAAATTACTACCAATTTTTATCAATTTTTAAAATCCTGGGTTAAATCTCACCTCAAAGTAACAAATTACTCGCCCACCTCTCACAGTAAATGTACACCGAGGCCGTTCTAAAGAACCTTCCAACAACGGCCAGGAACCTCTTGGACGAGTCCCTCTCTCTTGACAACGGGTTCGTTTTCGACCTAATTCAAGAGTTCTACCCCGTTTTGCAAATGAACCGCCTGTTTTACCCTCAAAATAAATATATTTAGCAAGTAAGGGTTCCAAAATAAATGATTGAAACGAGTGATATAATAGCGACCATTTTAATTCACCAGGGGCACGGGGTGAGCCAGTCGGGAGAGCCGTTCAGGGTAAAGAACATAAAAGTGGTTGGGGATCTTGACTAGGAGCTGATTATGAGCGGATATCTGATCAAATGCGCTGCTGAACTACTGTAATAGCAGCCAGTGATGCAAAACATGGTGAAACTGCTCACTATACTCATGCAGGGCTTCTACAAACTGAAATACTTCAGAAAGAACACGGAATACGTAGACGTGATCACAGAACAGATAAACACAATGATAGAATACCTCAAAGTCAACGTAAACGACAACACCGAAAAGAAAGCACTCTTCGGATTCCAATTCGATGAAGACGTTGAAATAGAAAGACTCATCGAAATGACCAACGGAGAAGTACACCGACTCAGAGAAGAATGAAAGATAACTAATATCATATTGAATTAAAACGATAATTTTCATGATTTAAAATATTATTTATAAGTAAATATTATATAGCCCGTTTTGAAAGTGGAAACACTGGCGTGTGAGAGCTTATGTTTTACTTTCGAAAGTCTCAATGAAGTCTGTTTGTGCCGTCTCGAGGAAGTGATATATATATATATATATATATGTAAATATTATATATATAATTAGTATGATTTGTTGAGTTCACTTCTTTCCTTAACTGTGTTTTTACACGATATTCACGTATCTACTGGAAAAGTCCTTTACAGTTTAATCCTTAATGTCAATATCTTTCCAATACTTGAATAAGTTTTAATAGTGAGCACCAAACACATACGGATTGCGATTTATAGCCAGATAACATAAATGTTCAGCTAAAGTTGAAATAACAACGATTTCAGATTAGGCCAGTTTTACAAAAACATTTCCAAAAGTTTTAAACGGATCTAATTTGCTTGTCAAACAAATGTAGTACATCATTCTTATTATTTCACATTTAAGTTAAATTGAACAAGTTTATGTATTATTCTTTGTTTTCTTTACATTTTACAATAATAAAGATAGTTGTTTATCATCAGTGACTTGAATATTTAATATCGTGCTTATTGTATCAATTATTAATGGAATCTGTGTATCTTCGTTAATAAATAAACCAATTAACACACCCATTTTTTGCATTATTGTTGTTCTTATTTTGCGAACAGGATCAAACACCAAACAAAGCAAAACATCTATTACTTAATAAAATACTTTAAATAATTCATCTTTTGATATTAATTTACAAATTCTATAAATCATCTAAGGCAACTCTTCCGCAAAAGTTAATCTGTTTTTATAGTCTTGACAACTAATAGTTTAGAAATTGTTATTAATTGTGACTTATTCGGGGATCTTGATTTTTACATAATTTGGTGTTATTTATCCTTAAGTTATCAACTTTTTATCAACATATACTATAAACTGTTAATTCTTATATGTTATGGTTTGCGTTTTCATGGATGAAAAATCAACATTATTTGTTACTAATTGCAATTATTAACACAAAATTTAATGCAATTTATTGTTATTAAGCAATTCATGAAGATTTGTTGGAAACTATTCAACAATTTTAACAATATCCAGAATATTGGTTTGATTATTTTCTTATATTGCTGTTATAAATAAGTTAGAAAACTCCTGTGGAGTGAAAATATTTATAAAATTATTTGCCTAATGAATATACTAGTTATACAACGAATATTTTGTTTTGATATTCTTAAATAACACATTATATTATTATTTAATTTCTTAAGTTATTAAGCTATTTGACATATTTATAATAGTGTATGATGAAAAAATAGCCGATATTGAATTAGTCAAATACATAGTTACGTTCTATTTAAATTTTGTATGATTATTTATTTGAATGTTGAAAAATGTTGTTTCTACATTTCCTTTTATAAATTTGTAAGCTAATTCAACGATTTGTTTCAAACATTCACATTACGCAAGGTTTTCATAATTGTCTATTAGCAATTCATTACAAATTTCAATTATGGGACCTAGGTTTTTTACAAAATGCTGCACTGTAGTTTTGTTAGCAGATTTTAAATTATTATAGTAGTATTACAAAACACTTTACTATTATTCAATTGTAATTACAGGTAAAAATGCAGCAAGACAATAAGACATTATTTATTTTTAATGTTCATTTTGTTCTGTTATTATAATATTAATAACTTCGGTCAGTAGCCCTTCATAATTTTTATCACGTTTCATTTTCGATAATAAAAGGCACAAAACACGAATAATGGTTTGAGATTCATTTTGATTTATACTTTACGACTAGCGTAGCGAATATTCAGATAAACTACATTATACCTACTTTAGTTATTCATAAATTTTCGATATTATTTTCAAATTATTTTACGAATGTTACTAATAGTCGTGAGAAATTGTTGGTTGAAGAATATCCAACACGCTTATAATAAATTCTCTGTGAATTGCTCGCCCACTTAAATGACGACAAAGAATTGTTATTATCACAGAAATAATTTCTGGCGATAATTACTTGATTTTCAAACAATTATTAAGTATTATTTCCTAATGATATGCCGCCATTTGTTATGCAACTCTAAATTCATTTTCTATCAATTAAGCTCGGTAATCAACATCCAGAGGAGAATAATTTATATCAATTTCATAACCTTCTTCTATTGGGAATGTTAATTCATTAAGTATGTACATTATATCAGCGTTAAATAATTTATTATTGTCCAATGTTTTGAATTCAAACAATTATAACATAAGCTGTTGATCTAGTTAATTTTTAAATAAGAACATTTGACATTTGAGGTAAGGTACAATAATAAAATGTCCAGCCATTATATTGCAATAAGTATCCAAAACTTACTAACCTTACTTACTGATTTTTTCATCTTCAATTTATTGCTAAGCAATATGGGAATGAGACAATTTTGATTTATCAAAGACGTGCTTTTTGGTTTTAGTACTCTCATTAAATTTGGTAAATAAAAAGTGATTGACTTCATTTAGTAAGTCATATGCTCTATTTATTTATAACACACAAACACTTGATTTTATTACAGCTAATAATAATGGTAATATATATTTAATTGCAAATTTACAATATGTTTAAGTGTTAAAGTACTGTTATTAGTTAGTGGTATTATATAGTTTAACTATAGAATCTAAAATGTCCACACTTTGTTCAATAATTATCTGCTTTATTATATAGTTCATTTCATCAATACTAACGTTGTCGGCAATGAAGAAGTCTTATATATACCTTGTAATTTCATTGGCTATGGGAAAGTCACCTCTTAATAAATTTTAAATAGAAGGGGCTTTGCTGGAGATTTTCGAACTTGTAATAGGAGTTTAAGTCGCAGCAAATTTTAGTAACATAGAATATGCTTATGTTTCAAATTCTTCCCTTTAGAAATTAAGAATTAAAGTCGGTAACTACATAAAAGCTGTTATTTTAATGATATTGAATTCCGAATTCGCCATAGAAACAAATTCTTATAAACAATTATTACCCCCAACAATTATTTCTTCACGAGCATCTAAATATGCGTTATAACTTTCAATTGGATTCATTTCTTATTCGTTGTGTTCATAATCATTTACGAATTCAAATTCTCCATCATCACTCATTTGATGGAGTGTTTAATGCTATTATCATTAAAATTTTAATTATTAATAATGTTATTATAAAATAAATTTACACTAAATAATAATATCAATCAATTACAAGTAGAACTCTCGCTTGGGGTTACCTACCCTCGTGCGAAGTTGCAGTATATATTAGATATTATATGTATACAAATTATACATTTAATATTCTTGATTTTAATTGTTAGCGTCTTTAATTTAGTTTATGAGAAGTTCAGTCAAACTTTAAAAAAATGAACATCTTATTTGTCATTTAATAATGAATAACAATGTTAACAGTATTTATAATAAAAATCATTTCATATTTTGAGTTGTTTGTATTATTTTTTTAATATTTCCTTGTAGTTGGCAGCATATTTTTACTGCTTCTGCGATTTATCTTTTGATATTCTCTTTTTCAAATGCAAGTTTATCATTTTCCCGTTATAGCAATTCTATTTATCGGTTATCGTCTTGGTTTAGTGTTTCCCATTCTCCTTGGAAGTATTTCAGGTCTAGGTAGTTATTTTTCATAGGGAATCTGAATATGAGTGGGTTTTCGTCGTCGCACGGTTTGGGTTGAATGGGTTGTATTCTGTTTATTGGTTTTTTGGACATTATTAATGTAGTGGAAATAATTTATTTTACTGTGTGTTGTATTTTATGCGGTTATTCACAAGACCACTCCAAATGAAGTTCACCTTAACTTTGAGCCCTTTTAGCGTTGAGTGCGATTCGTTTGTTACCAAATAAGGCGATTCCTATTTAATTAGCGCTCAACAAACGTTAAAAGATTTTAACCAGCTCAGTTATCAGTAAATGCTTTCAGAACTGTCCAGCTTCACTTTCGTTTAAATAACTGACGTTATAAAAGTGTTCACCGATTGTCACGGGCAGATTCCAATTCAGTTCACTCCAAGTGGTTTTAACATGAACAACGACGGTTCATAAATTCTCCCAGGTGTAACCACTTTAAATTTCACTAATAACGAATTAGTTTTTATTAATTATGTTTAATTTGAACATAGATATTATTAGATAGCAACCGATTCGCTAACGAACGAGCTCAAACAAGAATTGTAGAAGATACCAGAAAAACCACTGATAATGCTCTCTGGTGGAGTGGATTCAACTCTATTGTTCCTGTGCATGCTCGAGATGCAAATTGAATTCGATGCGGTGACCGTTTCATTCGTAAATGTCTCGCCGGATCAAATCACAGTCGACCAAATATTGGAGGAGACCACATTATTACTTGAATAGAAAGGGCTGAAGAAAATGTTCACGCACACTAAAATACTCGTTACAGAAGAAGCGTATAAACAATAAATCAACCAATTCAAAAAACAGTTTGAAAACCTCACAGTAATGGACCTGAACCTGCTGTCCGTGTGGCACTTCGCAACACACCAATACAACAACAAATACATCGTATCTGGACTTGGACCAGACGAATACCTTGGTGGATACAAGAAAATTAAAGGATGCTCCAACCAAGACGAAATAAAAGCACTTATTCAAAAATAAATTGAACAAACACACAATAAAAATATCGTCAGAGACTTTAAATTCGCTAATAGCTCAAACAAAATACTGGTATACCCATATTTAGCTTATAATGTTACACAAATATTCTAAAAGTTGATAGAAACTGATATGGAGGAAATAAAGAACAAAAAACCAGTTAGAGATCCTATTTTCGCATTTGGATACAATGAACAAATTTTTAATCGTGATAAACGAGCGGCATAGTTCGGTAGTGGAGCTGCTAAAATAATAAAAAGTGGAGGATATGATTTTGTTTGATTTATATTATAAATAGCAATAATTAATCTTTTCACATCAATGACGACAATCACTGAATCTATACTTCAGCCATTTCCCGATGAAGCAACATAAAAATTAATGATATAATATGATTTACCGCAGGAATTCTATGATAATTATAAAGTTTGTCGCAACCAACCATTACAAAAAGTAAGAAGCAATGATATAATACCTGAAACCCATCAAGTTCGTTTGATTGGAGTTTGGGATATTGACGAAGATAAAAAAGCAGATGTAATATTCTTTGCCAACGATAAGTTAATTAAATGGTTTTTAAATGCAGAGAAAAAGGAAGCATTCATATATAATTTGCAGACTATAACTCAATTTTATGAAACTGAAGTGCTACAACTATATTATAAAACTGGACATGAATCAGGATAAGCTATTTACGAATCAGCAGGAATATATCACTCAAGATCTCTAAGATATGCTATATGTAAAAGACAAGATATTTATAGTAACATAATCAAATATGGCTTAGAGCATTATTAAAATGTAAGTGATACAGAATTAGTTGAAAATTAGTAGGAGCTATTATAACTATTTTTAAAAATGGCTTTGCATATCGCTTTGTTACGTGAAGAATTAAGAGAATAAAATGAATATAAAGAAGCTGATAATTATACGAAAAAAGATCCTTTTGTGTAATTTATCAAAATATTAATTGAAAAGACTAAATGATGATTCTCAATAAATTTATTTTTATTTTCTCCACTTCTTTTATAACAAAAAGAATATGATAATTTATAATTTAGTATTAGGTGTTCAAACTTAAATAACAAGCTCGTTCTACAATATTATTTTATAATCTTAAGAACATAAGTTTGTGTAATCGGCTACAACAGGATTATATTCATTAAATTTAACTAGTTCTTCAATTCTTCATTATATATCTGCATCCGGGTCAATATATATAAACTCAGATGGTATATTTATTAATATATTGCTTAACAGCGTTCTTCTTTGTCAACTACCATATGAAAATTTAATAACATATTCTTTTAATGGAACTAATTCGTATTTATAAGTTAGGTCTTAATATATTTCTCTTAACTATTCCATAAAATCAGAGCTATATTATAGTAACGTAATATTAACATTTTAAAAGCCAATTATAATTTCAGATTAATAGTATTCTGTGAGAGCTCTATAATAATTAACAATTACCATTCAAAATGAAGGTTATTCAATAATTACAATTAATGAACTAAGTGACAGCTAAAATTGTTCATATAACAATTTAACTATAATATGCAAATACTAATTGAACTCAAATGATTTCTAAACAAATATTATTGTATCTGTAATATCTGAGATAGATAGATATTAATTTAATATTAAAATAAGTGTAATTATGCCAATTTAGCTTATCAACTAAACACTAATAGGAAAATAGAATGGATATATTTATATTGTCCCAATTCACGAAGCATATGGATATATGAACTCATGGAATATAACAGGATACCAAAGCAATGGCGTTTCATGTAATAACAAACTTTTGTATATAGTTTGTTAAACAGCAGAGGGTGTTATTAATGTACAAGTATAGTATCAGACGTAATCAATATTAAAACAAGGAAACTTTACGGTTTTATTAAATATAGATAACAATGGATTTTACTATAATTCTGCTGATATTGAACTAATGGAATGATAAGTAATTTCTTTAAAAAATAATCACACTTTAATCAAAATTCATCATCTTCATAACAATAAAAGAAACTTTAGGAGCTCGACAAACAAAATGATGCACCAGTATTCAGTTTTTCTATCTACTGCTTAATCACAAGATAACTTGTTTCTAAACAATCACATCGACGAATGTAATTTTTTAATTTAACGTTATTATTTATAATTTTTTATTTAATCCAATCAACTTTTCCGTTAGATAAATCTAACTTAACTATTTCAACACCAACTGAATCTTTAATTTCATTTGTTAACTATTCTAATGATATAGATTAATCAAAAGATATTTAGAACTATGACATGTCGTAAATATCATCCTTTTTAGTACAATTACTTAGACTGTAACTAGAATCATCAGTTCTTGTAGCTAAATGATTAATTACAGATGATTTTCTAAATATACTTGAAGATTTTTATTTATATATAATATTTTCTAATGGTTATTTTATTGATTTCAATAGGCTTACTTACTTTTTAAGCATTAAGTGAATGGTGTGGATTATAATTAAAATATGTCACGAATACGACCATATATATAAAATAGTGATAATATCCATTATCTAAAAGTAATAATTTGACTGTAATATGATTCGATTTATAAACAAATCTTTTATCTGAATTATAAGTTATAAGTTATAACTGAAGCTTTCTACATAAACATATTATAATTAATTTTGATCTTAAATTAGAAAATGAATAAGAGTTGACCATTTAAAAAGGTGACAACAACATGTAACTATATTTTACTTAGTACACGTGATTAAATAGCTGTATTTATTCAAACTATATTCCTTGTGTTATCAAACAATACGATAACACGATAACACGTTTTCTTTTGTATTTAATCAATAATGATCAAAATTATTATAAACTAAACTATTTTTAGAAATAGTAAATCAAATTATTTTTGATACTCAGATATCAATATTTTAAATCGTTAGAATAATAAAATTACTAGATAAGATTCTAATTTCACTTAACTTTGTGTGTGACTACTTATTACTTATCTGTCTAATTAATAGTTAAGTGAGTTATTTGTAATGTTTCAGGATAAGATATTGTTTACTACAGAACCTATATCTTGTTTATAATGACCTACATGATAAATTGTGAAATAAAGAAAGTGTAATTTAAAGTGTACTATTTAAAGTTTACTTTCTTGAAATATATTATGACTATGGTGCTTTTTGGCGGGATAAAATATGTTTAGCGAGTTGGGCTTTAAAATATCTCGCAGCGAATAATATCGGGTATGCGGGATTTATCCTGATTTATTTTCAATTTTCGGTATTTTACCAGCTAGCGGGTATTTCCCCGCAAATTATTTTTGTAAATTATTTTTAGTATAAAGGTATGGTAATCAATAAAAATAAATAATATTAGTCATAATTACAGTAAAGTGAGTACTGTAATCTTATCAACAATATCAATCGCACATTATTAATCGCATATATTAGAATAATCACAAACTTAGATAAACTTAGCTACATAAACGTTACAACAAACTACAGTGGTGGGCCCTCGAAATGCTTTTTTGAATTAGGAAGAAGAATGAAGTTTATTATTTGAATCTTACTTATATCACTGCCCGGCTCAATAATGAGTGTGTTCTCCCTCCTCATCAATACACTCATTAACTCTATTTACTATTGATTTGTAAAGTGCTTCAATCACATCAAGGCCTGGTTGAGCCTTGGATAGCTGTGCTACAATAATTAACGTATATAACTCTGTATATACTTCAATAATAAGTTTCAACTTTACCTAACGTTGTATAATTTAACAATCAAGAAAATTGATTTCTCATTATGAAATGGAAGTGGAAGATCATAAGTAAAATAACTGTTGTTTTAGAGTAGCATCAATATATTATTTAATGCTGGGCCCGACTAACCCACTTGATTCCATTCTTCAAGAAACAAAAATGCATTCATTATTTGAATATTGAGAATGAAAGCGACTGTAACTACCTGAATTATAATTCTAATTAAGCGAAGTACCAATACTTCATCTTGAGCTCCCGGTTGAGATTGAAAGAAAAAGTCCTCCATTGTTTTTCGTGATTAAGAAATACCTAAAATCGTTCAGATTGACCCAGTTGAAGATGAACACCGAGGTCCTCTGCAGGTCCAGTGCTTGCGCTACTAGTTATAAATTACATATTGCGTCCGTATACCAATCATTGGATCCTCTTATTCTTTTCTCCAATCAGGCTTAACTACCATATATTTTCGAGATAAAATCTTTCATAAATTAGTTTTGTTGACTAAAACGTAGAAATTACACAGGGACATCTTAAACAAGTGATATAACTAGTTCAGATTGGTACAATATTTTATGAATTCATCCGTTGGACCCAGAAATGAAGAGAATACAAACGCTTCAGAACTGCCTAAGTTTGTTAAGTGAATTAGTTGACCTTCCCTAAACATCTTCTACCGCGTTTATTTTTGTCATTGCCGTCCTTTTATTGCATGTGGTAATTTCTATTTTTCCTTTTTGGAATATTAAATACCGACTTTGAATAGTCGATTATGGTCTAATACGATCGAAATCATATTTTTGGCCCTCTTGTGTTAATGAGTAGTTCATGAATAATCTCCAACTTGAGATTATTTATTGGAATTTGTCATCCGCATTAGAAGTGGCAAAATATTTTAATATATAATTACTCACATAGTAAACAAGAAAAAGCAATTCCACCTCCCATAACTGTAATCTCATGTCATACCTCATCTTCAAGGATAGTCAAAGTATTGATAAATTTATACTTTGATTTTATTATACTTTGATTTAAATTTTTGCGAATATAATTATGATGTTTGAGCAAGGGGTGAACTAAGAGAGTCGGTTTCCAGTTCACAATGTAGAAGTGTTGTGAATAATTTTCTATATGGACTTCCGAATATAATGTATACATGTTAGAGTATTTCAACTGTGTATTTCATTTAATTTAATGTAAATAAATAATGTAAATAATTATCATTGGTATCACTCTTTGACTTTCTTATTTTCCTAGGCTTTGATCTTTTTAATAGCAGCTTACTGTAAAAAGTAGCATGCTATAATTGGAATTTACGTGGCTATTGCGGCGGCAATGCAGCTGTATTTAAGTGCTTCGTTTTTTGTGAGTTCTGGTAAATACACTGAAATAAGTTTCTTAACTGCATAAATGGTTGAAAATGGAGTAATAGCTGTAAGTACGACCCAGAATATGCTGCTGAATACTAAAGATGTCATTTGGAGTGGGTAATTGACTATTATAATTGTTTATATTTCTATATAGCGCAAATATATATGACAAATATATAATCATTTCATAGCTTTAACTTTCTTTAGTCTGTCCTTCAGTAGTTTTAGTTCTACGTTTTTGCTGAGAATCTCATTTTCAATTTTTTGTACGCGCATTATTTTATCCCTTGTGTTCTGGTATGAGCTGTTGACGGCGTCGAGTCTTCTGTTCAATTGCGCTTTTTGCTCAGTTGCGTCCTATATCTTGGCTTCAAGGCCGAATATGATGTCAGTTCTTGCTTCAGCTTTGTGAAGTCTTTTTTGGAGGCTTTTATTTTGTGTTTGGAGCGTTTTCAGGTTCGATTTGAACGTTTTCTGCTCAAAGTTCGGGCTCAGCGTTTCGTGCTTTATTTAAGGTCTCATTGGAGTGGTTTAAGGTCTCTAAATCTGTTAAGTGGCTGTTGATGTTGTATTTCTCTTGGTTTGAGCGGGTTGGTACTGTGGAGAGCTTTGGAAGTTTACGTTTCTCTTGAACGCGGATCCGGGCGCTGAAATAGGTTTCTGCTCGTCATAAACGATCATCTGTCCGTTTTTGCGGATTATGGGCGTCTTTTCAACCACTTACTATTGGAATGTGTAGTTGTCACCGTTATCCCGGTCAAAAACAGTGATTGAGGTGTTCATGTTCCTGTTTTGTGTGTTAACTTGAGTGTTTTGCTCTGTTTTTGGTCTCTTTAGGTCCTTTGTCCAGTCGTTTCCGTACTCGCACTTGTTCACGAAGAAATTAGTTAAAGTTTCCATTCTTTGAGAGTTGGACAACTAATTCGCGTTTTGCATTTGCGTTTTCTGCATTTTTGAGCCGGAAAGGAGGCTGATGTTTGCGAAGGACGCGTCCTGGAAGTTGGTCGCCATGTCTTTTGCGTCAATTATCTGCTTCACGTACACAGAGTAATCTTCGTCTTGAGAACGAGACACTTGCAAAACTAGTTGAGCGTACTACTGCTGCTTCTCAGTGTTCAGGGCGAAAAGTTTGCGCAATTGGACGTCAAGCTGCTTTTACGTGTCAATCGCGCTCACCTCGTTCGCCTGGTAGCGATTAATTTAGTCCCTTAGCTATTCCTTCTCCATTTACTTAGCGTGCATTTGCTAATCCATTTTGTTCTTCTAGCTGAAATTGGATTCTTATATCTTTCTACGCGAATCCTCAAGATTTTAGTAGCGCTCTTTCATTTCAGACAAGCTGCTTTACAATTACAATAATCTTTCTTATTGCGCAGTTAGTCCATCATTTATCTAATTTTGTAAATTTTCACGGAAATATGTAAGTTTCTTACTTAATTTATCGTTCCTAGTTTCTGCTTCAGTAACAGCTGACTTTAAATTGTTAACTCGTTTTTCTGAATCTTCAAATTGTTTTAATGCTTATTTTCTACGTTGTTAAAGTAAAACACATCGATGTCTAAGTTTATCGATAGTTGATTATACAGTATCATGATTTGTAACAGAAAAAGAAGAAGGAGTTTAATCGGTTATACTCATAGCATG
Organism: Hexamita inflata; assembly: GCA_963988835.1. Taxonomy (NCBI): domain Eukaryota; phylum Fornicata; order Diplomonadida; family Hexamitidae; genus Hexamita; species Hexamita inflata. The sequence continues at coordinate 121,245 of CAXDID010000645.1, read as the reverse complement.
AGTTGAAGCAAGTGACATCAACTTATGAAAGTTGGAGTGAATTATGTAAATCCTACTTTTAATAGATTATTATATTTTTTAATTATCACTTTAATTATTAGAGCACGCAAATTTGAAAAAAATATTATAAATACAGTATATTAATACCTCAGTTCTCATCATATAAAATATTTTTTAATTTAATGCTTCATTGAACTAGAGTTAAATACACCTCTGTCAATTTGCTTTTATATTTTTTCCAACAAATATTCAAAAGCACAACAATTTTCAGTTAAACTTTTAACAATTCTTTATTATTCGTATACAGAGCTTCTTAATTTGTGAAATTTAGATAATTAGGAGACGTTATTCATCATTTCCCAATCATCGTTTTCTATAATTTTTTCAAATCTACGATGATTACAGAAAAGATCAAAATCATTTTCAATGTTTTTAATTTAACAATTACTTATTGAATGCTTGTATGAATTACTTTACGAATCCATACTTTCACTATTTTCCTGTTAAATTGATGGTCTGCGTAAAATAGGAATATATTTTTATGGTTATTATAGTTAAAACATTTAGCTAGGGTGCTTGACTAACTTGAGAGATGTCAAAGATTACTATTTTCTAATGGTATTTTGCATTTGAAGTGAGAACAATAATTATTTGTTATGATATAGTATTATATTATATTAATGTTTAATTTAGAGTTTTTTATCGAATCGAATTAAATGGAATTAATTAAGTTTTAATAGTCATTTTTATATATTTCTTTAATTTTTTACTTTCATCACTTTTTTATTTACCTAACTTATAACAAAGTTCAAATTTCAAAAACATATAACATTTGAAAGCAGGTCCCATTTTGAATATAGAAGCGGTGGTTTGCTACAAAGTTAATTATTACAACATAACCTCACTCAGAAGTGAGGATCGCATTTTCATTTATAAGGGGAAAAAAACAGTAATTGCTTTGGGATCTAGACCGAAAGGAGTGCTGAAATTATTAGAATGAGTTTGTTTAGTCTTGGTTGCGAATACTTTAGTAAAATTTTATTTAAAATATAATTTACACTCCACAGTTTCCACTCGAAATATAAGTTATAATTATAGGGAAAACTAGGGAAATATTTACTATAATAAAAACCCATGCAATTTTACGCCATGAACTTAAATATTTCAATCATATCTGACCCAGTTTCACCAAAATAACGATCTATTAATTGTACCTCATCAAAATTAACTTTTAACTTGCAAGCTTCTGCTTTTCAAGAAAAATCAACCTGATAAAATTTTCTTAGTCGAAAGTGGGGTACGATAAATGAAGCGCATCCAGAGCTTATGAATATTTCATAATTTTGCCGAAATTTACTTAAGAAAAGATATTAAAGTTTCATATAAAAACTTCGAGGCCAATTCTCGGCACTCCAGGAAAAATTGTGGAAAATGGATCAATCGTTGATAGAAATAGTATTGAGATTTGAAAATTTATTTGAATTTTCAAGAATCTCTGAAATTTTAGAAGCAACAAATATCATATTTTACTTGAATTAAATTAGGTGCTTATAATTTAGCAACCAAGTTATTATTGCGCAGTAATACATTTATTCGAGCTAATTTTAAAAGTTTCTTCCTCTGGCAGTTTAATTCAAATTTAATCATAATCATTACTAACGTAATAGGTGTAACTTCTAATTAGCATAAATAAATAAATTCGTTGAAATACTTAGTGATTTATTAATAACAATAATTAACAGGATCATCTTATTCGGTTAGGATTGAGAGAAATATGAAAAACTTGTGAGTCTCAACTTTTTATTTCGATCCTCACTTACATTTAAATGACTATTGTAATAAAATACGAACATTTGTTTCAACCCTAGTTAAATTTATACTTGATGTTTATATACCACTTCTCTTTATAGTTAAAGATTGTATAGCTTCAAATATCTTCTATGTATTTAATCTGAACTGCTGAAAGATTAAATTTAAATATTCAAGTAAAAATAACTAATATTTATTATCAGCTCACTAAGATTCAGCATTAAATAATGTATTATAAATTTTAAAATATAATATTCGTTTACAAATCATAAGCTAACTATTTTAGTCGGTACAAAACATATTATCTCTTCACTTAATAATATATTCAAAAATGTTATTTTGAGATATATTTACTCATTTATGAACAAATTTAATGTTTTGCTTTTTTACAAAACTCGAAATTAAAAACAACCAAAACAATATCAATATATAGTGATAACATATAATTGATCATGATTAATAATACATTCAATCTAGCTATATAGATCATAGATTCAGCTTCTTGAATTTCAAGACATATTCTTAATTAAATTCAATTGCTGAGAAATAATGTTTCTTCCAACATCAATAGTAACACAACGTATTAATATTAACAAATAGTATTAGTTTTTAGGCTGCGTCGAGCTCTGTGATTAATTTAATGAAGGACAAAAATGTACTCTGTGTTAGACATTTCAACTCCAACCGCTTTGAGAAAGTCAAAACAATACCATTTGAATGGAACTAGTTCAAAGTACATTTAGAAAATAAATCAACAAATTTGCTGAAAATCGGGATTTTCCTAATTTTCTAAAAAGTTCCTTGCTTGAAAAGATCTGTTGTACAAAATACTTTATATCAAGAACTTTTACAGCTTTTATTGTGCCTGAAAATAAGTCTGGAGTGCCGAAAATTGTCGTCGACTACTATTGCAACTTTAACTAAGATTCAGTAAGGGGTACACATTAAAAAATATGAAAATTTCGATATTTTACAGAAATGCAGAATGACTTAGATAGTCATATACTACTCATGAAATACCACTATGAAAAACAAGCTAAACCTATTGTTGATTATTCCTAGTAGCAGTGAATATCAAAATAAGGTCAAAATCAGCTTGTAAAAATGGAGTATGAAGAAATATAAAAAATGAAATTATTTTACTTTAATATTTCGAAGGGTACATAATACGTTACATCTATAAAATTTCACTCCTAAATTCCAAAAAAAGTTTGAAAATATTACTGTGAAAAAAATGACAATCCTTATCTTATAACTGACTCCCCTTGAGAAAATATAGATAAATTATATCAATCCTTAAGTAGTTTACATAATAATGAAAAATCGAATATTTGTACTTTGAGATTGGGAATAATCATTGTTATATTACCACGTCATCACGCCGGTTTTTGGCGACAAACAAATCACGGTTTCCCAATCTCATTGTAATATTAAACTCGAATCGCAAAAACTATTATTAATAGTAAAACTAAAATTTCCACTTCACACAAATTAATAACTTAATGAAAATACCTGTTTAGAATTACTAAAACAACCAATGCTTTATTTTAGAAATTACAGATTCTACTAGCATGTTAACTCTTTTTGATCGAATTAGAGATACATTTTAGTTTAATTTATCAGTTGTTTTAATGATTAATGATTTATACATCTATAAAACTTATGAGAATGAAATAATAAGCAGCAATTTCTTACCGATTCGAACAGTTAGTGATTTAGGTGAGATTTAACTCATTTAAGCATTTGAGACTCCAATTTCAGAGTTACTTCCAGAATAGTCTAGTGACGAATCTAATGAAGACGAATCAATGTTTGACGATGAATATTATGATTAAGATGAATACGACGATGACGATGATTTAAACAAATCGAGTTATATGTATTGACTTAGAATGATAGTTTTAAACCTTTATGATTGTTATGATGATGTATATAATTTACTATTGTATATTTAGTATAATTTTAAATATATATTTATATAGACCACTCCACTTCCGCAATGGAATTCACATAATTGTTTTATGAACAATTCCGTCTTGAAGGAACTCCAACCGATCAGGTTTTATATATTTACAGGCCTGTTACGAAGGGATTTTATTTTTACGATATATTATCGGTTGATCCGACCGAGTTGAGCAAGTAGCTGACTTTCCCGATCGCTTCTGATTTTGACAACTCAATGTTCAGTTCGCCTTTGTCCTTCACCGAGTTATTCAATTTTTCGAGCCTTAAATGCAATTAAAGGCTCAAAATTTTCAAGCCAGTTGCTCCGCCCGGATACAAAGCGCTCGGGTGCGTTGTGGCCGAGACAGTGTCCAAAATACCCAAAAATATCCTTTGTGTTCAAGAAAACATGGTAAAGTCAACAGCTGGTGAGGTAATTGAAATATTTAACCCCTTCAGACAAACGCTGAAACTGATGAGAAACTAAAAACTTGCGTTCGATGTGAACCAGAAACCAGAGTAACTTATTGAGGAAAGTGACGACACTGAAAAGTACAAGCAGTTTTTCCAAGCGCTTGAAGAGGTTAAAACACAAAACGCGAGCAAGGCCGATTTGAAAGAAAAGGACGAGCCGCAATTAATAAGAGAAAGGGACGGGCTGGTTATTCGCTAGTTGCCTGTTATGCAGCACGGTAAACTGGACGAAATCCTAATTCAAAAAACAGTTGACAGAGACTCCATGACCAATATCTACATATGCTAATAATCGCAGTAACTTGGCGATATACTCGCAAATACAGCAAATCCCGTTAAAATAGTCGTAGACTCCAGAACTTCTCAGTACTACATTCAACAAGCAACAGGATTCAAACTAATCGGAGTTAGCTCATTAAGCGCACCAACGGACCTGGACGTATCACAATAACTTTAAGTTAAAGAAAGGTATTTATATGTCTACGAACCTATCCCTCCACCAGGGTATGTAGCAATGGGTTTAACTGTTTCTGAAGACTTAACTGTTTCATAGGAGGTTTACTGCGTGAATGAAAAATACGTATGCTATACCACAAAATCGAATTACATTGGCAAAATATATGATCAAGAAACTGCTGCCTATATTTAAGAATTTACGTAACTTGATGATCTGACTGAAGAAGAAAGAAAATTAAGACTTCATGGTCTTGAGCAACCTAAATTGAACTAAATTCAAATAGTATAACCACGTCAAAGTTAGTATTTACAAATATAATCTGATAAATATCCAATTATTTTACCAGAATTCAACTAATCATTGTTTAATCAATTTGCAAGTCAAAAATCAATACTTAAAACACTAAAAACTGAGCAAAACGTTGAAATTGTTACCGAATTTAAAGTTTATGATAAGTTTGTTCAGGTATTCCGTTCCATACCCAAAAAAGATTCATATAACACGTTACAGTACTTCTTTAAATGTATTCCAGAACCAAATTTTGATATTTAAGCTGAGATCAATATGTTATAATAACAACTTTAAGGAATGAATATCAATAATTCTCCAACAAGTTAAGCTGCAAATGTAAGAAAACCTGCAGCTGGAACAACATCTACTGGTGCAACATCAGCTCCAATTGGTGTAAATCCAATACCAAGTAATGTCACAAGTGGATAGAATAGTTCTTTGGCTAACGCATTACCTCAGTAAGTTCAGTCTTTCACAGCTCTGCCAACCACCTAAACGTACCCATCTGAATTAACATTTATTGATTGTGGAGCTGGATTTGATACATTTGCCGTGTCTGAACCTATATCATTCAAAGTTCTTTAAACTGTTAGATCAACATCAAACGAAGAAGTTCATTTAATATAATTATTACCTGCTCCAGGTTATTGCAGTTTATCTGATATTGTTCATGTAGGTTCAATGAGCACATTTGATAAAAGCAATTTTGTTTGTGTGAACATGTGTTTCTGTTAGGAACTCAGTTTAAAGCCTCACACATTAATTGAAAGCCAATTTATAATGGCGCCGATTCTACCATTTGGTACAGACTCGTTAGTAAATTCTGGTTATTTACCGCTCAGATTTTAGAGCCAAACTGGTAGCTTTTTACGTGACTAAATTGTTTAAGCTTTCTATCAATAAGAAGGTAAATCTAAGGAATTAAAATATTCTGAATTTAATTAGTTTGATACGAAATTGATTGAATAATCAATACAATTCAGGAACGCTTTTGATATTGTGAGTTAGTGGTAATCAATAAATCAGTATAAGTTAGCGAATGGGTAGAATACAATGGGCACGGCCATATTTGAAAATGTGTAGGATATTGAAGTTACTCAGCCTCCTGTTGATGCGTTAAATCTTCCAGCGTCAAAGTTCGACACGTCAAAATTCTTTTAGAAATTATTGGTTTCTTCTGATTTTTAGAGGTATTCTGCGAATGGTTTGTTGGCTCGTCCGATTTCAAGTTTGAAGCTTTCTGGTTCAATAAATGACATGTCCGTGTTCAAGTTGATTGCTCCTCCAGGTTTCATTGCTCTTGGCGACGTAATTGCGAAGGAGATAGATTTGAATCAGTTCGTGTGCATTTCCAAGTCTCTAGTGCAGCCTTGTTACATTAATTGTCCCGAGTTCGCGCTCACCGGTTTCTTGGACACTGATGGGATCTGGGTGTACACCGCTCCAAAAATGTTGTAATACCTCTAATGTTTTGATTCTCCAGTTCAGAATTTAACTTATTACACTTTGAAAACGTCATTAACCGTTTTACTTTAGTCGGAGCTCTTTCAATCTGTTTACTGGCCCTGTGACGAGCAGCGCTCACTTATTAACCCCACTCCCTTCGTTCAGTACTTGTAAAATTATTGTTCGAGTAACAGAACGACATTACACTCGTAAAAGCTGAACGACCTTGGAATGCACACTTTCGACTCGTAAATGGTTTTGGATCCGTTTTTGTCAATGCAGAAGAGTTCAGTTGGTTCGCTGTCTCAGTTCAGGCTGAGCTCCACGTGCCAGGTGCTGAGTTAGGAGATGGTGAGCCAGTTCCTTTCCACCTCTAAAACGAAAAAAGAAAGCGTTGAAATACAGCTGGTGAGCGAGAAGATGAATCTGCTAGACTCGCTGATTGAGATGCTGGTCAACATCGGATATGGAGCGGAACTCATCCAATTCGGAAAACCGCAGTTCTACTCCCTCAAAATCACACAATACACAAACGAACCAGAATAACAAGCACTGCCGTTCCAAACATACCTATTCGCATCGGATAAAGTACCAATTTCCGAAGGAGGCGGTATCCTGAAGAACAGACCACTCTACTTCCAACTGTTCCTGAAATTCATCGCAAAAATAGCAGGAGGATACAAACAACTGTTCCTCATGGCACCAAAACAAATACTCGCACTCGTCCTCTCCATGTTCGGATTCAAAATCGGAAGCGGAAAAAGAGTCTTCGTTGTCTACTTGGATCCAAACGGAACAATTGAAGTCGAACAAGCCGAAGGAAGAGAAGAAATCATCGTTGGAATATGAAACAATGATTCATTCTATATTTATATTTATGATTTTATAAATTGTTTAAATTTGTAGTCATAAACGAACTCGAAGGTGAAACACTGGATAAAATTGGACACGATGAGGATAACAACGTTAATTCTAGATTAAGAAAACTAGCCAGAACTTTAAAATTATAGGAGACAAATACAAACTTCCTAACGAAGTCATCCATTTCCTGACCAGATTCGTCAAAGAAAAAGAAGACATAATCTCAACATCATATCCAAATTGTGGCGGGGAAAACTCGCCATACCCTGAAACAAACTGCAAAAGGGCTTAAGAATACCACAGGTGCTATATGTTATCAGAGCTACATTTATGTTTCTTATTGATCCTAAGATGTTTTAATGCATTATAATCTAATATTAGTCTAATTATAGGTTTAAGAGCGCTATTCGCAAAAAATATAACAGAATTTATAATTGCAAAAGTTAAATTGGATGATGCAGATTAATACTAGAAATTATACCAGATTTTTATATTATACGTAAAGTACAGATAGATTTAGCGATTTATACAGAAAATAATTATGAACACATTCAGTATTATTTTTATACTGAAACCATATTCAAATCTAGTATAACACGATTTACTAAGTTGTTTCATCTATGAATTTATTATTGATATTTTATGTATCACTCAATATAATTTAAGTCAATAGCATAACTTTAAAATAAAATATCTTTAATCGCTTATAGGCCTTCAATTTATAAAGTTTGTATGCGAGATATCCTGTCTCAAGAGTCAATACGTTCGAGTTATGGAAATATTTCGTTAATAGGTTCATAAAATGGTAGTTTGAATATTAGAAATTATTAAGTTGCTGGTACTTATTATAGCAAATAATGTATGTCACTTTGTGTTCTAAACTCATATTAAGCTCAAATCTCAATAACCAATGTAAATTACAAGCCAAATTATTACACATTTGGCAATTAATCTTCTTACTTATTCGCTTATGTTTCTAACTCATCAGTACAAATTAAATAATTAGTATTGTCAGTTGGTTCATCGAGCGTTAATAGTTTACAAACCACTTAAACATCAACAAATTCAAATTAGTTTCAATATGGTGGTATAATCACGTAGATTAACGCTTCTTCTGTGATTATTCATAACTCTGCAGTTCAAGCTCACCTGAAACAGACAACAAACTATTTAAATAGTTCAGGAATGATTGTAGGATCTTCAAATTTTTCGATTATTTCTATTAATAACTTATGCGCGTTTGAATAAACAACATTTTCTAATTCTGTTGTGAATTTATCTGGACTCTTTGGAGCAATCGGAGGTAAAATTTCATTTATGAATGTAAAAATTAATTATTCTGCTTCTGGAAATGGCTTATTTTCAAATTTTGGAATTATTGGTGTTTTAACTGTTGATTGTACAGTGGGTTTGTTTAATAATTTGTAAATTAATTATTTATCAACATAAAAATCTAGTTATAGCGATAATGAAATTAATATTGCTGCATTAATTGGTAGTTGCAATGCAAAATAAGTATTATTAAATCAATCAAATTTCTAAAGTAATATAAGTGCTGCTTCTGATGTTTCTGTTGTTTGCGGATATTAAAATAGTAGTTTTTCAATTAATAATATTGAAATTATTAATTCGAATGTTATTAGCTTATCGTCAGTATCTTCATCAATAGGTGGGGGTGTATTTGGCTGTATTGATGGTATTTCGATAAAGCTAAATTATTTATAAATTGTAATAAATATGCGAAGCTTATCAATAAATAGTGAATCATATTGCTCTGGTATCTTAGGATATTCTACTAATGTTGTCAATATCTCAATATATAAATGTTATATATATAATTCTTCAGTATAAAGCACATCATAAAATAATGGATAAGCTTTAGCCAGTGGGATCATAGCATCTTCAAATTAATAAAATATCAAATTTTAACAAATTTAAATTGATAATATATCTATAATTTCAAAATCATAAAATAATTTTGGTATTTCTGCTGGTTATATAGCTTTATTAACATCATCAAATGTATATTGTTCTTAACTTAATATTACTAATTCATTGATATAATCAAATTCATGTGCCGCTATGTCTGCTGGTATTATGGGTATGTTTAATTATTCTAATTTGATTATGTAAAATACATAAGTATTTAACTCTATAATATTTGGATCAGATGAATAATATTCAAATATTTCATTAAATACAATACGATAAGCATCAGGGGTGCTTTCATTTGTTTATCATTCATAAATATAAATTTCAAAAACAAGTATTTAAGGCGTAAATATAACTATGATTTCAAACTTAAACAAAGCAGCTACAGGTGGAATAACAGGGTGGTTACTATTTTCAAACTCGACATAAAAATAAATAGAAATAATTGATATCTATCAATTAAGTAATTCGTTAGAATATAACTCTCATTCAGGTGGATTTAATTCAATTGTTGATTAGTCATATGATTAGCAATTTAATAATACTATTTCTAATTCGGTTATTATAACAATTAATTAAGTATATAATCCACTCGGTTCTACAGCGTATTCATATACAGGTAGTGTAATCGGTTATACAGTTGGTTCAAGTATTTTGTTATAAAATATGTTAGCGCTTCAAATGAATTTAACATCCAATGGTGTTATTGGAAGTTATTGCGGTGGTTTAGTTGATATAATAACTGGTTATAATGATATCAAAACTTAACTAACACTAATTTATAATGACATATTTAATATCAACATAGTTTCTATATCTACTGTTGACGCTGTTGCGGGTTCTGCTATTGGGTTTATTACATATAATTCAAATATTACGATTGATTAACTAATAATACATAATACAATTATCAATGTATCCGCTAAATATGTATTCGCTGGATCCTTTGCTGGCTCGCAATGGTCATAATATAACAATTCATTTGTACAAATATTTAATTCGGAAATATATTCTGTGCAAATATTTTATTAGAATTAAATGAGCACTTTTATAAATTTAATACTTCGTCCATAATGGCCATTACTCACGAACAGTCAGATTAAAATATCGTCGACTAAATCTCTTGGTTTCTCGAGTATAAATGGTATTCCTGTAAGTAACTGCGAAAATGTCCAAGTTCAATATATTAATGGAAATAATTTCATTTCTGAAAGCGGTTGCGTTTGAGTGAATGTATTATTATTTTAAATATAAAATAATAATATAGATATAATAGTTTAATTACGTTACAAATATTGAACTTATTCACTTAAAATTATTCGAAATCACATGATATATCGCACAAGTGAAAGATGATAATGTGTTTAATTTTTTCTGCCTCGTTTATGTTCCAAGGCTTCAATTTTCTTCGTTTCTCCATCAAATCCAACGTTACTTTGCGCATAATAATATATTTAGTTTAGATGCATTTATTGCATAATTATTAATTAATATACTCTTAAACTATTAATTTTGATAAATATATGAACAAATATATTTAATAATACATTTGGTTTTATATTACGAATTTCATTAATATTATTGGCACACGGTAAAATCTTACGAAAAGACTCCTAGATACACTCACATATATACTCAGGAAAACTAGAAAGTCAATACAGGATTTCTATACTTGTATCAGCTGTTTTGAGATCTCATATAAGCATAGCGTGCTAATTTTACCTGATGATTGGTATTTGGATAGAAAATAAGTGCGAGAATAAACTAATTGATTACTATTTTCTTGATAGCGCTTTAATATGAAGAAGTAACATGATTACATTATATAATTACGAGATTTTACATGACTTTATATAGATCCAAGTTGATCGCGTATTGACTCTTGAGACAGGATATCTCGCATACAAACTTTATAAATTGAAGGCCTATAAGCGATTAAAGATATTTTATTTTAAAGTTATGCTATTGACTTAAATTATATTGAGTGATACATAAAATATCAATAATAAATTCATAGATGAAACAACTTAGTAAATCGTGTTATACTAGATTTGAATATGGTTTCAGTATAAAAATAATACTGAATGTGTTCATAATTATTTTCTGTATAAATCGCTAAATCTATCTGTACTTTACGTATAATATAAAAATCTGGTATAATTTCTAGTATTAATCTGCATCATCCAATTTAACTTTTGCAATTATAAATTCTGTTATATTTTTTGCGAATAGCGCTCTTAAACCTATAATTAGACTAATATTAGATTATAATGCATTAAAACATCTTAGGATCAATAAGAAACATAAATGTAGCTCTGATAACATATAGCACCTGTGGTATTCTTAAGCCCTTTTGCAGTTTGTTTCAGGGTATGGCGAGTTTTCCCCGCCACAATTTGGATATGATGTTGAGATTATGTCTTCTTTTTCTTTGACGAATCTGGTCAGGAAATGGATGACTTCGTTAGGAAGTTTGTATTTGTCTCCTATAATTTTAAAGTTCTGGCTAGTTTTCTTAATCTAGAATTAACGTTGTTATCCTCATCGTGTCCAATTTTATCCAGTGTTTCACCTTCGAGTTCGTTTATGACTACAAATTTAAACAATTTATAAAATCATAAATATAAATATAGAATGAATCATTGTTTCATATTCCAACGATGATTTCTTCTCTTCCTTCGGCTTGTTCGACTTCAATTGTTCCGTTTGGATCCAAGTAGACAACGAAGACTCTTTTTCCGCTTCCGATTTTGAATCCGAACATGGAGAGGACGAGTGCGAGTATTTGTTTTGGTGCCATGAGGAACAGTTGTTTGTATCCTCCTGCTATTTTTGCGATGAATTTCAGGAACAGTTGGAAGTAGAGTGGTCTGTTCTTCAGGATACCGCCTCCTTCGGAAATTGGTACTTTATCCGATGCGAAAATGAACAAGAACACAATGCTTTAATATATAGAGCAAAATACTAATTTCATTTCTCAAATGAAAATTAAAATGATCAATTTTAGTTACAATGCAGTCTACGTTGTGTTAAAGGACCATAGAAAATTTTCAAAAAAAATTCTTTTAGAAGTTATTGGTTTCTTCTGATTTTTAGAAGTATTCTGCGAATGGTTTGTTGGCTCGTCCGATTTCTAGCATGAAGCTTTCTGGTTCAATAAATGACATGTCCGTGTTCAAGTTGATTGCTCCTCCGGGTTTCATTGCTCTTGGCGACGTAATTGCGAAGGAGATAGATTTGAATCAGTTCGTGTGCATTTCCAAGTCTCTAGTGCAGCCTTGTTACATTAATTGTCCCGAGTTCGCGCTCACCGGTTTCTTGGACACTGATGGGATCTGGGTGTACACCGCTCCAAAAATGTTGTAATACCTCTAATGTTTTGATTCTCCAGTTCAGAATTTAACTTATTACACTTTGAAAACGTCATTAACCGTTTTACTTTAGTCGGAGCTCTTTCAATCTGTTTACTGGCCCTGTGACGAGCAGCGCTCACTTATTAACCCCACTCCCTTCGTTCAGTACTTGTAAAATTATTGTTCGAGTAACAGAACGACATTACACTCGTAAAAGCTGAACGACCTTGGAATGCACACTTTCGACTCGTAAATGGTTTTGGATCCGTTTTTGTCAATGCAGAAGAGTTCAGTTGGTTCGCTGTCTCAGTTCAGGCTGAGCTCCACGTGCCAGGTGCTGAGTTAGGAGATGGTGAGCCAGTTCCTTTCCACCTCTAAAACGAAAAAAGAAAGCGTTGAAATACAGCTGGTGAGCGAGAAGATGAATCTGCTAGACTCGCTGATTGAGATGCTGGTCAACATCGGATATGGAGCGGAACTCATCCAATTCGGAAAACCGCAGTTCTACTCCCTCAAAATCACACAATACACAAACGAACCAGAATAACAAGCACTGCCGTTCCAAACATACCTATTCGCATCGGATAAAGTACCAATTTCCGAAGGAGGCGGTATCCTGAAGAACAGACCACTCTACTTCCAACTGTTCCTGAAATTCATCGCAAAAATAGCAGGAGGATACAAACAACTGTTCCTCATGGCACCAAAACAAATACTCGCACTCGTCCTCTCCATGTTCGGATTCAAAATCGGAAGCGGAAAAAGAGTCTTCGTTGTCTACTTGGACCCAAACGGAACAATTGAAGTCGAATAAGCCGAAGGAAGAGAAGAAATCATCGTTGGAATATGAGACAATGATAATATTACATAATTATATTACATTATAATTTGTTTAGATCTAAACTTATCTAAATCTTCAATTGTTCACATATATTTTTAGAAATTCACAATTACACATATTTAATAATATAACTACACAATATAATTATAATTAAACATTGTGTAATTCCATATTCAATTTTGTGCAATAATTTATCAAAAATATTATATTAAAAATAATAGAGAAATAATGAAGAATTATTATTCACTTCATATGAGTATAGAATATAATTTACCAATTATAAAACAAGGTCCTATTCTTTTTAAGTAACATATACCCTCTCTAATACCAATAAAACGTAAGGTTTCTTTTGCTTTTAAGTCTGAATTTAATAATAGTATCAGCGCCTCAGAAATTAGCACTTCACAAAGTTTAAACACGAAGGAACACAAATTTTTTAATAACATTCCTTGTTAAAATTAAAGGGCCTTGTTAAAATTAGAGTTAAAAGGATATTTTGATAAGTGTGAAGCTTGTAACTACATAGCTGATTAAGAACAAATATAATTAAATTCATTGAAAGAAAGTTTAATGTTATTAGAAGATTAATGAAATGATTCATTTATAGTTTAAATTGTTTTCATTGAATAATTTATGGAATTCGGTGAGTTATGATGAGTTTAGTTCTATACCAAGTATTTACCTACATCTGTTTAGATCTAAACTTATCTTAATTTATATTTTGTATCATTAATATTAGATTCAAGTAACCTGAGGATAACAACACATATAATGTTTCTTAAATTTAACAATTTATTTTCTATAAAAATTTAAAAATTTGGAATTATATATAATTAAATTTATTATAATATTTGCATACAATGGTATATTTTAAATATTTGAGTAAAATAATAATATTCACTTCTAATGAAACAATTAAGAAATACCATCAAAATGATTAAATAGTCTTCGAACATTATATTCAATGTTCCACAAAAAATAGAACCTATACGACGAAAATCGTCGTTTTCATATGAATTTAGTGATAGCGGAACAGATTAATCAACTATTATATTAATACCATGTAGAAACGTTTCCTTAACTAATTGTGTAACTTAATAACATAACTTTGATTTATTTTCACATAGTAAGATTAGTTCAGAAATATTATACGAGGATGATTATGAAAAAGGAAGAAAAGAATTAGATAGAAGTAATTTAGTAACGCAGCTTAAACTATATATTTAGTCTTAGAGTATCGATATAAAAGGTTATTTAGATAATTGTGATGCATTTGAATATTTAACAGATAAATATTTAGCTAAAATTGTTTGTATGAGATAGTGGTAGCAAATAACAGAACAAAGATTACAATGAACATATTTATCTAATTATTTCTTTGAATAAATTGTTATATTTTCAGTTACGTTGGTATTTATTCAATAAATTAAGTTGTTCAGATTAAAGAAGAAATCTCATAATATAACGCCAATATTGTGTGTTCTATATTGAATTTGTACAATTATATAATAGTCCGCTCCATTTACGCAATGCCATTAAAAGTAACTAGAACTCCATTTAAGGTGCAATCTTCATAAATAGCTAAATAGTAGGAGAAGCACGTTTTATCAATTTATTTTGGGCGATATCGTGTGTTTGCGAAGTTGATTCACAAGACCGAGACTAAAAACAACGAATTGGCCGCTGACTGCCCTGCTGCGCTCATCGCGTTTAAGAAAAACGGCAAGTATGAGATCTCACTTGACTAAAACTAGTAGGGTGAGACAATGCAGTTCAGCCCTTTCTTCGACTAGCAGCTTGGTTCCGTTTTTGTGGGTGACGAGAACGCAAATGACACTCAGGAGATAACTTTGACCTAGATGATCTCAGTTTATATCGATTTCCTCTTCGAGAGGCTTATTTTAAACTAGAACGACTTCGTTGACGTTCTCTGGTCACAATTCACCGACGACCAGGTCCTAACTCAAACTGTGCAGCCCCTTTTAGAGGCCAAACTGGAGAAAATCTCAAAGCAGTTCTCAGTTAAATACCTGACCAAGGCCGAATCCGTTCCAAACTACTCGTACAAGATAAAGTTGTGCCTGGCCCACTCAGAGGTGAACGACGAGCGCGTTCAAACGGGCGTTAACTTCATCCAGGACCTCATCCTGCAGAAAGCTAAGGAGCAATTCGGTGAGCAGCTGTACAACTACTTCTTCGGCGAGTTCATAAGCCAAAACTTTGACCAGAACTACACAGCCCCGTTCTGTGTGTACATCCCAATCCCAGAGGAGCAGGTGATCAAGATGAAAAAGGACAAGATGTACATTGAAATCATCAAGCACAAACAGCCAAGCCACGCATTCAGGATAAAACTCGTTCAACAAAGCAACTTACAACTCGTCATCGCTGCACACTTCATTCAACAACTCCAAATACAACTGCTAGAACAAATCATACTCGAAAGCGGAATCATAAACGGAGTAAAACAAATCAAAAACGAATCAAAAATGTTCAGCCTGCCACCACTCTCGAAACCACAAATACTCATATTCGAAGACGGAATCGAGACCCTGCAGCCGAAAATCGTGAACCAGGCCGTGGAGTCCAAGCTATCTCTCATGTTCGAAGCGAAAACAATCACAGGCCCAGAAATGGTCGATATCCAGCTGAAGTGGAAGCAAATCGGAGAAAGGACGTCTCCTGTAAGACCTCTCAGATCCGAAAAAACACAAAAGCCCGTTGCGATAGTGTCCGAGCCTGTCGGAAGCGAGAACATCAAGTCCGAAGAGATAACTTTCAAAAATAACGAGAAAGAACCGCAAGAAGCCCTTCCCAACCCCAATTCGGATGCACAGATGATAAATCAGCAGAACACCCAAAGCAGCCTCAAAGTTGAAGACATCGAACCAGAAAAAGAAGAAGAAATAGTCATGAATGATTCCGGAGAAGATAAAAACGAGACGCTTACAATTGAAAACGAACCCCTACCAGAAGAATAAACCACTCAACCTGTTGAGTAAGAATAGCCGAAGATAGAAGAACACGTGGTAATTGAATCAGTAAAACAGGAAGAATAGCCTCCTTAGTAAACTGTGCAATAACCGATGGTTGAATAATTAGTCCAGCAAGTGGTTCAACAGGCAATACAACAACCTCAAGAAACTACTAAATCACCTGAACCACCTAAGAAAAAGGGTTTGTTTGGAAGAAAGTGAAAATTTATAATACTTAATTTGTCCAGTACCATACAATTTAGTGCTTATGATGCTTGATTTTACCCAAGTCGTCTTCGCCACTAAATATTTCGTCTTATAATTGTCCTTGGGACAAACTCAGAAGAACCTGGAGCTGCTTGCTGGCGTTGATGCGGTCTAGCAAAAACTCTTTCGTGGTGGTGTTGTCATGCAGCTGGCGAAGCTACTGGACTCCTAGCCGGATCAATTTTATCGCACCAAAGATATCCAATAGCTGGTAGGTCGAAAATATTAAACGCACTTTATATCAATAAAAATCAAACGAAATCACTCCATATTGAGACCGCCTACCTAGATTGGCTTGACATTCCATATCTTATCACAATAGTTTTAGATACTTCTGTCAGATGAGAAGAAGCCCATTCTAGCTACGTTGTTGAGCATCATAGTGGCCCACATGGCTCTGTCTCTGTATGTTGGTAATACGTCTTCGATATACACTTGGTTGTATTCTTCGAAGTCGACAACACAGCAGTAGTAATCGTTGCCGGACATTAATCCGTTGACGAGTGGTGCGAAATAGTCGAC
Organism: Hexamita inflata; assembly: GCA_963988835.1. Classification (NCBI taxonomy): domain Eukaryota; phylum Fornicata; order Diplomonadida; family Hexamitidae; genus Hexamita; species Hexamita inflata. The sequence continues at coordinate 104,073 of CAXDID010000645.1, read as the reverse complement.
GTTACCAAACATACCAGATTTGATGGCTTCAAGAGCGTCCTTCATTTGCTTTGGTAACTGCAATTGTTGGCCAGCTCTGAACTTCTGTCTGATCATATTGACCTATTCAGTCAAAGCACCGAATATGAATATATTATCGTCTCCGACTTGTTCTTGGATTTCCACATTAGCGCCATCCAAGGTACCAATGATCAAGGCGCCGTTCATGCAGGCTTTCATGTTACCAGTTCCAGATGCTTCCATACCAGCGGTTGAGATTTATTCAGAGATTTCGGTGGCTGGGAAGATGATTTCGGCGGATGAAACGTTGTAGTTTGGAATGAACACAACTCTCAAAAAGTCCTTGGTTTCTGGATCGTTGTTAACAATGTCTCCAACAGCTGTGATCAGTTTGATGATACGCTTGGCGTTTTCGTATGCAGAAGCGGCCTTACCGGCAAAGATCTTGCAAACGCCTGGAGCGAAAGTCTTGCTTCTTTGCTCTGGGGTCATAGCCTTGAGCTGAATATAGAATGAAATTGCTTGCAAGATGTTAAGCTGTTATCTCTTGTATTCATGGATACGCTTTACTTGGGTGTCGAATATCATTGTTTCTGGGATCTTACCGCCGCAATTTGGAACATGGCGCTCGATATATCTGGCTAAACGTTGTTTGTTCAAGAGCTTAATGTTCAGTAATTCCTGTAAAGCTGCTGGCTGTTGTTCTAATTAAACGAGGTGCTTAAGCAAGTCCATGTTACCAACCCAGTCGACTTCTCTCTGGATATATCCAGCCTTTTTGAGATGCTTTGTGATGAAGTGGGCAAGTTATGGGTTGCATTGGGCTATCCATCTTCTTGGAGTAACACCGTTTGTAACATTGTGGAACTTGGATGGATCTACGACGGCGAAGTCGTGGAAAGTGGCATCAACTATGATTTAAGAGTGCAGGGCTGCAACACCGTTGACGGCGTGGGAACCAACAATAGCTAAATTGGCCATTCTGAGATAACGGCAACCAGTGTCGTCAACTAAGCTCATGTTTCTGATCATGTCAGCAGTGGCTCCACCTTGTTGTATTTATAACAAGAAGCGGCGGTTGATTTCAAGGATGATATCAGTGTGACGTGGTAAGAGTTCCTTGCAGATATGGATTGGCCACTTTTCAAGGGCTTCTGGTAATATGGTGTGGTTGGTGTAGCTGAAAACTTTGTTGATAACTTTCCAGGCGTCTTCCCATTCAAAGTCTTTTTCGTCAAGAAGAACACGCATAAGTTCTGGAATACTCAAGGCTGGGTGGGTGTCGTTGAGCTGAATTGCGAAGTGGTTCGCAAGATCTTTGTACTCAATTTGCATCTCGTCGGCACGCTTCATGATATCTTGGATAGAAGCTGAGACGAAGAAGTACTCTTGCTTTAATCTGAGCTTTTTACCTTCTTCGGTAGAGTCGTTTGGATAAAGAACGAAAGTAATGTTTTCGGAATCAGCTTTTTCCTTGATAGCGTTGTAGAAGTCGCCGCTGTTGTGGGAACCTAATTGGAATTCGGTATATGGTCTGGCGGACCAAAGACGAATATTGGCTACGTTTTATGTGTGGTGACCTGGGCACAAACAATCGTAGGCAACTGCTTTTACCATAGAACCACCAGTCCACTTGAAATGCATTTTTCCATTCACGGTTTCCATTTCGGTCCAACCACCAAATCTGATTACATACTCGCGGTCGAGTCTTTCAACAAGTGGGAATGGACATCCATGCTTCAACCAGTAGTCTGGAGATTCGGTTTGATAACCGTTTTCGATATGTTGCTTGAACATACCGTAGTTGTATCTCAATCCATAACCCCAAGCTGGAATATTCATGCAGGCAAGGGAGTCGATGAAACAGGCGGCTAATCTACCTAAACCACCATTACCGAGGGCAGCGTCTTGTTCTTCAGATTGGATATCTTCGAGCTTGAAACCAAGATCACGGAGGGATTCGGCGTATGTTTAACCGACTTCCATATTGTACAAAGAGTTGGTAAGGGCACGGCCCATGAGGAACTCCAATGAAAGATAGTTCACAGATTTGGCTCTGGTTTCTTGTTGAACTTGTTGTGTTTTCATCCAGTTATCTATCAACTTGTTACGAAGAGTTGATGAAGAGGCCATGTACATACCGAACACATCGATGTTGGTGCTGTCTCTACAAAGCGAGTACTTGATGTAGTTAACGATTTGTTCTGAGACGGTGTTGGAGGTAACAGAGATCTCTTGTTGCAAGAGGCTGTGGAACTGAGTAGATCCTATTTGAGATCCGACTACAGGTGCTTGTTTGGCTACAGCTGGCTCAGAGGCCTGTGCTGATTTACGTTTAGATGCTAATTCTTCAGCAAGTGTCATTATAATGAGGAGTGAGAAATATGTGTAACTCATACTATATTATGTTTATAATAGTATTATGAGTATTAAATATAAAATTAAATAGTGATCTTTATTTAAAATAATTTAATAAGTTAAGATTTGAAAATATATTAAATAATATTAAAATGATACCAAATTCTGTTATAGACAAACAAATAATTGTAAACTAATTAATGTAAAGCCAAACTGGAGAAAATCTCAAAGCAGTTCTCAGTTAAATACCTGACCAAGGCCGAATCCGTTCCAAACTACTCGTACAAGATAAAGTTGTGCCTGGCCCACTCAGAGGTGAACGACGAGCGCGTTCAAACGGGCGTTAACTTCATCCAGGACCTCATCCTGCAGAAAGCTAAGGAGCAATTCGGTGAGCAGCTGTACAACTACTTCTTCGGCGAGTTCATAAGCCAAAACTTTGACCAGAACTACACAGCCCCGTTCTGTGTGTACATCCCAATCCCAGAGGAGCAGGTGATCAAGATGAAAAAGGACAAGATGTACATTGAAATCATCAAGCACAAACAGCCAAGCCACGCATTCAGGATAAAACTCGTTCAACAAAGCAACTTACAACTCGTCATCGCTGCACACTTCATTCAACAACTCCAAATACAACTGCTAGAACAAATCATACTCGAAAGCGGAATCATAAACGGAGTAAAACAAATCAAAAACGAATCAAAAATGTTCAGCCTGCCACCACTCTCGAAACCACAAATACTCATATTCGAAGACGGAATCGAGACCCTGCAGCCGAAAATCGTGAACCAGGCCGTGGAGTCCAAGCTATCTCTCATGTTCGAAGCGAAAACAATCACAGGCCCAGAAATGGTCGATATCCAGCTGAAGTGGAAGCAAATCGGAGAAAGGACGTCTCCTGTAAGACCTCTCAGATCCAAAAAAACACAAAAGCCCGTAGCGATAGTGTCCGAGCCTGTCGGAAGCGAGAACATCAAGTCCGAAGAGATAACCTTCAAAAATAACGAGAAAGAACCGCAAGAAGCCCTTCCCAACCCCAATTCTGATGCACAGATGATAAATCAGCAGAACACCCAAAGCAGCCTCAAAGTTGAAGACATCGAACCTGAAAAAGAAGAAGAAATAGTCATGAATGATTCCGGAGAAGATAAAAACGAGACGCTAACAATTGAAAACGAACCCCAACCAGAAGAATAAACCATTCAACCTGTTGAGTAAGAATAGCCGAAGATAGAAGAACACGTGGTAATTGAATAAGTAAAACAAGAAGAATAGCCTCCTTAGTAAACTGTGCAATAACCGATGGTTGAATAATTAGTCCAGCAAGTGGTTCAACAGGCAATACAACAACCTCAAGAAACTACTAAATCACCTGAACCACCTAAGAAAAAGGGTTTGTTTGGAAGAAAGTGAAAATTTATAATACTTAATTTGTCCAGTACCATACAATTTAGTGCTTATGATGCTTGATTTTACCCAAGTCGTCTTCGCCACTAAATATTTCGTCTTATAATTGTTCTTGGGACAAACTCAGAAGAACCTGGAGCTGCTTGCTGGCGTTGATGCGGTCTAGCAAAAACTCTTTCGTGGTGGTGTTGTCACGCAGCTGGCGAAGCTACTGGACTCCTAGCTGGATCAATTTTATCGCACCAAAGATATCCAATAACTGGTAGGTCGAAAATATTAAACGCACTTTATATCAATAGAAAATCAAACGAAATCACTCCATATTGAGACCGCCTACCTAGATTGGCTTGACATTCCATATCTTATCACAATAGTTTTAGATACTTCTGTCAGATGAGAAGAAGCCCATTCTAGCTACGTTGTTGAGCATCATAGTGGCCCACATGGCTCTGTCTCTGTATGTTGGTAATACGTCTTCGATATACACTTGGTTGTATTCTTCGAAGTCGACAACACAACAGTAGTAATCGTTGCCGGACATTAATCCGTTGACGAGTGGTGCGAAATAGTCGACGTTACCAAACATGCCAGATTTGATGGCTTCGAGAGCGTCTTTCATTTGCTTTGGTAACTGCAATTGTTGGCCAGCTCTGAACTTCTGTCTGATCATATTGACTTATTCAGTCAAAGCGCCGAATATGAATATATTATCGTCTCCGACTTGTTCTTGGATTTCCACATTAGCGCCATCCAAGGTGCCAATGATCAAAGCGCCGTTCATGCAGGCTTTCATGTTACCAGTTCCAGATGCTTCCATACCAGCGGTTGAGATTTATTCAGAGATTTCGGTGGCTGGGAAGATGATTTCGGCGGATGAAACGTTGTAGTTTGGAATGAACACAACTCTCAAAAAGTCCTTGGTTTCTGGATCGTTGTTAACAATGTCTCCGACAGCTGTAATCAGTTTGATGATACGCTTGGCGTTTTCGTATGCAGAAGCGGCCTTACCGGCAAAGATCTTGCAAACGCCTGGAGCGAAAGTCTTGCTTCTTTGCTCTGGGGTCATAGCCTTGAGCTGAATATAGAATGAAATTGCTTGCAAGATGTTAAGCTGTTATCTCTTGTATTCATGGATACGCTTTACTTGGGTATCGAATATCATTGTTTCTGGGATCTTACCACCGCAATTTGGAACATGGCGCTCGATATATCTGGCTAAACGTTGTTTGTTCAAGAGCTTAATGTTCAGTAATTCCTGTAAAGCTGCTGGCTGTTGTTCTAATTAAACGAGGTGTTTAAGCAAGTCCATGTTACCAACCCAGTCGACTTCTCTCTGGATATATCCAGCCTTTTTGAGATGCTTTGTGATGAAGTGGGCAAGTTGTGGGTTGCATTGGGCTATCCATCTTCTTGGAGTAACACCGTTTGTAACATTGTGGAACTTGGATGGATCTACGACGGCGAAGTCGTGGAAAGTGGCATCAACTATGATTTAAGAGTGCAGGGCTGCAACACCGTTGACGGCGTGGGAACCAACAATAGCTAAATTGGCCATTCTGAGATAACGGCAACCAGTGTCGTCAACCAAGCTCATGTTTCTGATCATGTCAGCAGTGGCTCCACCTTGTTGTATTTATAACAAGAAGCGGCGGTTGATTTCAAGGATGATATCAGTGTGACGTGGTAAGAGTTCCTTGCAGATATGAATTGGCCACTTTTCAAGGGCTTCTGGTAATATGGTGTGGTTGGTGTAGCTGAAAACTTTGTTGATAACTTTCCAGGCGTCTTCCCATTCAAAGTCTTTTTCGTCAAGAAGAACACGCATAAGTTCTGGAATACTCAAGGCTGGGTGGGTGTCGTTGAGCTGAATCGCGAAGTGGTTCGCAAGATCTTTGTACTCAATTTGCATCTCGTCGGCACGCTTCATGATATCTTGGATAGAAGCTGAGACGAAGAAGTACTCTTGCTTTAATCTGAGCTTTTTACCTTCTTCAGTAGAGTCGTTTGGATAAAGAACGAAAGTAATGTTTTCGGAATCAGCTTTTTCCTTGATAGCGTTGTAGAAATCGCCGCTGTTGTGGGAACATAATTGGAATTCGGTATATGGTCTGGCGGACCAAAGACGAATACTGGCTACGTTTTATGTGTGGTGACCTGGGCACAAACAATCGTAGGCAACTGCTTTTACCATAGAACCACCGGTCCACTTGAAATGCATTTTTCCATTCACGGTTTCCATTTCGGTCCAACCACCAAATCTGATTACATACTCGCGGTCGAGTCTTTCAACGAGTGGGAATGGACATCCATGCTTCAACCAGTAGTCTGGAGATTCGGTTTGATAACCGTTTTCGATATGTTGCTTAAACATACCGTAGTTGTATCTCAATCCATAACCCCAAGCTGGAATATTCATGCAGGCAAGGGAGTCGATGAAACAGGCGGCTAATCTACCTAAACCACCATTACCGAGTGCAGCGTCTTGTTCTTCAGATTGGATATCTTCGAGCTTGAAACCAAGATCACGGAGGGATTCGGCGTATGTTTAACCGACTTCCATATTGTACAAAGAGTTGGTAAGGGCACGGCCCATGAGGAACTCCAATGAAAGATAGTTCACAGATTTGGCTCTGGTTTCTTGTTGAACTTGTTGTGTTTTCATCCAGTTATCTATCAACTTGTTACGGAGAGTTGATGAAGAGGCCATGTACATACCGAACACATCGATGTTGGTGCTGTCTCTACAAAGCGAGTACTTGATGTAGTTTACGATTTGTTCTGAGACAGTGTTGGAGGTAACAGAGATCTCTTGTTGCAAGAGGCTGTGGAACTGAGTAGATCCTATTTGAGATCCGACTACCGGTGCTTGTTTGGCTACAGCTGGCTCAGAGGCCTGTGCTGATTTACGTTTAGATGCTAATTCTTTTGCTAATGCCATGTTGATTGATTGGGGAGTGGGTAAATTTTGTGTTTAAACATAAATATTTGTGGTGTAGTATTGTAGATATGGTGTTTATAGAATAGTAATCAATCAATCATTAAAAGAAATTTGTGATAGCAGAAATATGATTTATGGTGATATATTGCAGTTATGGCTCATGTGTGTAATCCTATAATTATCAATTCATTCATCTAAAACCCCGCTCAAGGCTACAGTCCATTTCCAAGAAGTTCGTTCTGCCTCCGTAGGGTTTTAACATTTCAAGATAGGCATACGACGACCTATTACAAGTCGACGAAACAGTTTTGACTGTTTTAAATTATAGTAATAGCGTAAGTCGTCTTCGCCACTAAATATTTCGTCTTATAATTGTCCTTGGGACAAACTCAGAAGAACCTGGAGCTGCTTGCTGGCGTTGATGCGGTCTAGCAAAAACTCTTTCGTGGTGGTGTTGTCATGCAGCTGGCGAAGCTACTGGACTCCTAGCCGGATCAATTTTATCGCACCAAAGATATCCAATAGCTGGTAGGTCGAAAATATTAAACGCACTTTATATCAATAAAAATCAAACGAAATCACTCCATATTGAGACCGCCTACCTAGATTGGCTTGACATTCCATATCTTATCACAATAGTTTTAGATACTTCTGTCAGATGAGAAGAAGCCCATTCTAGCTACGTTGTTGAGCATCATAGTGGCCCACATGGCTCTGTCTCTGTATGTTGGTAATACGTCTTCGATATACACTTGGTTGTATTCTTCGAAGTCGACAACACAGCAGTAGTAATCGTTGCCGGACATTAATCCGTTGACGAGTGGTGCGAAATAGTCGACGTTACCAAACATACCAGATTTGATGGCTTCAAGAGCGTCCTTCATTTGCTTTGGTAACTGCAATTGTTGGCCAGCTCTGAACTTCTGTCTGATCATATTGACCTATTCAGTCAAAGCACCGAATATGAATATATTATCGTCTCCGACTTGTTCTTGGATTTCCACATTAGCGCCATCCAAGGTACCAATGATCAAGGCGCCGTTCATGCAGGCTTTCATGTTACCAGTTCCAGATGCTTCCATACCAGCGGTTGAGATTTATTCAGAGATTTCGGTGGCTGGGAAGATGATTTCGGCGGATGAAACGTTGTAGTTTGGAATGAACACAACTCTCAAAAAGTCCTTGGTTTCTGGATCGTTGTTAACAATGTCTCCAACAGCTGTGATCAGTTTGATGATACGCTTGGCGTTTTCGTATGCAGAAGCGGCCTTACCGGCAAAGATCTTGCAAACGCCTGGAGCGAAAGTCTTGCTTCTTTGCTCTGGGGTCATAGCCTTGAGCTGAATATAGAATGAAATTGCTTGCAAGATGTTAAGCTGTTATCTCTTGTATTCATGGATACGCTTTACTTGGGTGTCGAATATCATTGTTTCTGGGATCTTACCGCCGCAATTTGGAACATGGCGCTCGATATATCTGGCTAAACGTTGTTTGTTCAAGAGCTTAATGTTCAGTAATTCCTGTAAAGCTGCTGGCTGTTGTTCTAATTAAACGAGGTGCTTAAGCAAGTCCATGTTACCAACCCAGTCGACTTCTCTCTGGATATATCCAGCCTTTTTGAGATGCTTTGTGATGAAGTGGGCAAGTTATGGGTTGCATTGGGCTATCCATCTTCTTGGAGTAACACCGTTTGTAACATTGTGGAACTTGGATGGATCTACGACGGCGAAGTCGTGGAAAGTGGCATCAACTATGATTTAAGAGTGCAGGGCTGCAACACCGTTGACGGCGTGGGAACCAACAATAGCTAAATTGGCCATTCTGAGATAACGGCAACCAGTGTCGTCAACTAAGCTCATGTTTCTGATCATGTCAGCAGTGGCTCCACCTTGTTGTATTTATAACAAGAAGCGGCGGTTGATTTCAAGGATGATATCAGTGTGACGTGGTAAGAGTTCCTTGCAGATATGGATTGGCCACTTTTCAAGGGCTTCTGGTAATATGGTGTGGTTGGTGTAGCTGAAAACTTTGTTGATAACTTTCCAGGCGTCTTCCCATTCAAAGTCTTTTTCGTCAAGAAGAACACGCATAAGTTCTGGAATACTCAAGGCTGGGTGGGTGTCGTTGAGCTGAATTGCGAAGTGGTTCGCAAGATCTTTGTACTCAATTTGCATCTCGTCGGCACGCTTCATGATATCTTGGATAGAAGCTGAGACGAAGAAGTACTCTTGCTTTAATCTGAGCTTTTTACCTTCTTCGGTAGAGTCGTTTGGATAAAGAACGAAAGTAATGTTTTCGGAATCAGCTTTTTCCTTGATAGCGTTGTAGAAGTCGCCGCTGTTGTGGGAACCTAATTGGAATTCGGTATATGGTCTGGCGGACCAAAGACGAATATTGGCTACGTTTTATGTGTGGTGACCTGGGCACAAACAATCGTAGGCAACTGCTTTTACCATAGAACCACCAGTCCACTTGAAATGCATTTTTCCATTCACGGTTTCCATTTCGGTCCAACCACCAAATCTGATTACATACTCGCGGTCGAGTCTTTCAACAAGTGGGAATGGACATCCATGCTTCAACCAGTAGTCTGGAGATTCGGTTTGATAACCGTTTTCGATATGTTGCTTGAACATACCGTAGTTGTATCTCAATCCATAACCCCAAGCTGGAATATTCATGCAGGCAAGGGAGTCGATGAAACAGGCGGCTAATCTACCTAAACCACCATTACCGAGGGCAGCGTCTTGTTCTTCAGATTGGATATCTTCGAGCTTGAAACCAAGATCACGGAGGGATTCGGCGTATGTTTAACCGACTTCCATATTGTACAAAGAGTTGGTAAGGGCACGGCCCATGAGGAACTCCAATGAAAGATAGTTCACAGATTTGGCTCTGGTTTCTTGTTGAACTTGTTGTGTTTTCATCCAGTTATCTATCAACTTGTTACGAAGAGTTGATGAAGAGGCCATGTACATACCGAACACATCGATGTTGGTGCTGTCTCTACAAAGCGAGTACTTGATGTAGTTAACGATTTGTTCTGAGACGGTGTTGGAGGTAACAGAGATCTCTTGTTGCAAGAGGCTGTGGAACTGAGTAGATCCTATTTGAGATCCGACTACAGGTGCTTGTTTGGCTACAGCTGGCTCAGAGGCCTGTGCTGATTTACGTTTAGATGCTAATTCTTTTGCTAATGCCATGTTGATTGATTGGGGAGTGGGTAAATTTTGTGTTTAAACATAAATATTTGTGGTGTAGTATTGTAGATATGGTGTTTATAGAATTGTAATCAATCAATCATTAAAAGAAATTTGTGATAGCAGAAATATGATTTATGGTGATATATTGCAGTTATGGCTCATGTGTGTAATCCTATAATTATCGATTCATTCATCTAAAACCCCGCTCAAGGCTACAGTCCATTTCCAAGAAGTTCGTTCTGCCTCCGTAGGGTTTAAACATTTCAAGATAGGCATGCGACGACCTATTACAAGTCGACGAAACAGTTTTGACTGTTTTAAATTATAGTAATAGCGTAAGTCGTCTTCGCCACTAAATATTTCGTCTTATAATTGTTCTTGGGACAAACTCAGAAGAACCTGGAGCTGCTTGCTGGCGTTGATGCGGTCTAGCAAAAACTCTTTCGTGGTGGTGTTGTCATGCAGCTGGCGAAGCTACTGGACTCCTAGCCGGATCAATTTTATCGCACCAAAGATATTTATAACAGCATAAATTATTAAGATTGATTCGTTAAAAACTTCTTGTTTCAACGATAGGAGAGACAAAACTATTACCAGTACATCAAATGTGCAATATATAGTTAAATTAAGTGTAAATATCAAAAACTAATAGTTATTTCTAATACCAATATCGCATCCTAACCACGAACAATGGTGATCAAAGAAAACAACACAATTATTACATGTTTTACAATGTGAAGTAGAGGGAGCCTTATGTTGTTTACACGTTTTACATACAGGTGAAATTATGGCTAATGACTTGCTCATCTAGTATTTCTCTACAATATTATCATTTAATTATTCATTTTTATATAATTTGTTATGTGGTAGTATGCCTGGATCCATGAACACAGTTAATAATAATTGAATCACTTGATTTAAAGAAAATATCAAATAAATCAGTTAATATATTAATTTAGTTTTGTTTAAAGCACATAAATTAATACACGCACAATTGGAAACGACTAGTAATGTTGTAGCAAAAGCATATTTATTCAACCATTTCATATGAAGTGTAATAAAAGTAGTTAAAATAATTTACGATAATGACAAAAAATATATTTAATGTTTATTTATTGACCATTTCAAATGAATGTAATCTTCTTTGACATAGACGGAGTAATTGTGAAAGAATGTGGTGTGGCTGAATTTGGTTATGGATTTTTGATATAACTGCTTTCAGAACCGGATTTTGATCTGACAGCTAGACTAGAAGATTTATGTGTAAAGCCCCAGTATTTGAAGATAGCTCATGAAACTCGTAATTTGGTTAAAGGTAAGCACCCTGTTGATAAGATCAAGATTTTTAAGTAGTATTTGGAGTCTTCTGTGAAATCTGATGACGCTTGGTGTGTGACTCAGTGGTATAACGCATAGCGTAGATATATTTAGAAGAATTATCCGATTGAGTAGTATATAATGCCAGGTATAATGTCCGTTTTCAGCTCCATTCAACAGTTAAGATCTAAGCATCAGATAAAAGTTGTAGCCGCGACCGCGAATGAGCAATGGTAGGCCACATGGCTCCTCTAGTACGCTGGTGTATACTCCTTCTTCGATGACGTGCTTGGATACCAATTGGAATCACTTACTGATCAGCCGAGGTCCAAAGTTGAGATGCTCGCAAACTACCTTCAACCAATTAAAAATATAAAGTCAAAGATAATGATCGGTGATGGAATCCCGGATATGAAAGCTGGCAGAATGAACGACTGCGTTTGCCTCGGAATTGGAGCGGAAGAGCTCAAAACGGCCGGAGCTGATGAAGTGTTCAGGGAAGAGGATTATGAAAAGTTGGCAATCTCCATTTAAAAGGTTGTTGAAGGTAAGTGACCTGATAGTTACATAATTTCTCAATTTTTTTGTCTTTGGGTTCTTGATTCTTTTCACTTTCAAAAATTGTCTGTTTATATTTTGATATAATGTGATGTTTTGATACATTTTGCATAATGATTTTACATGTTTATGTAAAATGTTTGAACATTAAATAATAACCCAATTTTCACTGGAACTTGGAGCATGGATACTTGACAGATAAGTCGCAGTAAGCTCTAGCAGTCAAACCTTGTTCTTCTTGGAATGGGTTCTTGTTACCCTAAACTTCAACAACTCTAAGATATTGAGCGTGTTGTAAATCAGTGCTGGCATGGTTGATGTCCCAATCGATCATGTCATCGATATTTGGCCATAATTTGGTGATTGGTCCAGCTTGAGTTGGATATCTGATGTAGAAGTAAGCAGTGGCTCTAGCAAGGTCACCCTTGAAGGCTTCACGTGGTTCAAACATACCTTCATTGCTGGTGCTTCCATAACCCATACCGTCGCAGGTGGACCAGTTTTCTGGGTCAGATGGCTTGGTGGTAACCTTCTTCTTGTTGTTACCATACCAGATGATCTTGGACTCTTCGGCAACGGTGCCGAATGGATAATGCCATCTACCAGAGTTGACAATAGCCCAGGCACCACGTAAGTGGTGCATATCAGACTTCATTGGTTCAGCCTCATTGAAGAAGGACTGTGGGACGGTGTGTTCACAATTCAAATCACCAGCAGAGTTGCACTTGGTGTTCATTGAATCATACTTGCATGGCATACGGAAGCCAGTGTAGACGCAGTAGACAGCCTGGTCCTTTGGATCATTATAGACGTATCCATACATCTCCTTACGAGCGCGGTCATAACCAAGGCTCTTAGCACCTTTGTCAGCATAACCCTTAAGAGCAGTACGAAGTTCTTGACCGTACAATCCTGGGAAAAGTTCACTTGTAACAAGAGAGAACAGCATCCTTAGGAGTGGTATTTCATGTTAAACATACAGCTTCAATATATGTTGAATACAATGATACACGATTACTAAATCAAGAAACTATGGGACAAATTTGACATACATGGGACAGGAATTATACAGAATTAATCAAATAGAGTAATATAGAACATCATAGTGTTGAATATACAAAAATAAAAATTTGTGCGCAATTTTCTTTCATATGTTATTTAGAATTAATCGTATAGTATCGTCAATCAATTATTACAGTAATTGTATTACTGTACTAAAAAGAAATAAATAACTTAATATACATTACTTCACTTGTATATACATTTCATATACTACATTGCCGGGGTTGGACATCAAGCATTATAAGTGAAAATATAACGTTTTGTAATATTCCTATATTTTTGGATAATATCACTTGTTTGCATTACTACATGAAAGGATTAAGATTATAATTTCGTAACATTATTTGAGCGTTATTTGTATTTGCTGGATTGAGGAGTTGTCATATTCCTCCGCTTTATTTATATTCTGTTACTTAGTATTTTTCTTAGTTAGAAAGGTGATCGTGAAAAAGGATGACACAAAATGATGTAATTTACAGACAGAAAATTATCAAATGATCATCAAAAATGATGATTATTATGCTTTAATTTAAGTGTTTTAAAAATTAAAAAGGTCTAATCCCAAAAAAATTAATCTAAAAAGGATCTGAAATATTATCACTCTTCTATAACTTTGATGTATTCGACCGCGTCCTCCATAACGGCCCAGGTCTTGGGCAGGAACAGTTTTGGCTGAACTTGTCCAGGGTTCAGTTCTGAGCTTTTCATTGTTGGTTTCAGCTTCAGTTCCATTTTCATGAGGTCTTCAACGGCTGCGTTCAGATTCTGCTTCGGGGTTGGCTGTGGTTCTTCTGGTCTAACGTCCTCCAAATCTATGTCCAGGTACTACTCAGTGAAGAAGATGAAGTTGTTCAAGGACTTTTCTTGCTGGATCACCCACTTCTGCATCTACTCGTAGTCGTACTTTGAAAGCTTTTACGTTGATATGGACTCGCGCTGACGCTCAATCTGCTTCTTAATCGTCTGCTTGTCCGCCTCGGTCGAAGCAACAGCCAACTTCTGCTCCAACTGCTCCAAAAGCATGTACGCGTTCTTCTAACTGTTAAACTGAATTATAAGACTCTGCTCCTTCACCGGGATTGACACATCCGGAATCAAAAAACCACCCTAATTCAACTTCTACTCCACGTTCATCTTCATTTAAAGCTTAAGACTCTCAAATAACTTACTAAATCTCTCGTTGTATGCTTGCAAGGGCAACTAAGCCAGCTCGTTTTTGAACTACAAAATGAAGTCAGCGTTCATTGGTGTGTTGAAATCGTTTATAGTTACAAAATTTAAATAAAATTGGAATACTTTTGCTATTTCACTTCTAACTTATGATAATAATATATCTTATATGCACTGATGTTAATGTAGAACCTGGTAATAAATCTGCTTATTAAACTATATAAAGCGCAGTATCATCTGGAAACTTAAATATAAATGTATTTCCAGGAATTTATAACGAACAAATTATAATAGATGTTAATAACTTAAGACTTATTGGAACTAACTAATAAGATGTGGTCATAATTTCACCAAAAGGACAAAATGGTATTATTATTCGTGCTAATAATGTTTTTATTTCGAATATTACAATCGATTCATAAACAAATAATGCTGATGTTGCTATCGTGATCTAAGATGGTATGTAACCTGGAAACCCTAATTTTAATATTGGATGTAATAATACAATTGTTAATTGTTAAATAAAAGGAAGCTCAAATAGATTTGCAATTTATGTAGCTGGTGCTTCATATTCAGCAGGTTCATAAACAATGTAATATTACAATAATTAATAGCTTTAATATAACAATACAATTATATATAACACCTTGATATCAAATTGTGATTGTGATGGATTTAGTTTCTCACTTCAGAAAAATGGGACATTTGCCAATAATATTATAATTGGAAGTAGACTTGCGGTTTATATGTGTATTGATTCACTTATATTTAATAATACAATTTAAAATTCAATAAATAACGGTATATTTTTATCAACCCCTTCAGAAAATTGTAAATTAATAAATAATATAATACTAAATAGTAAGTAATAGGGTATTATCGTTTAAAATGAACTTGAACATAATCTAGTTAATGGTATAAATGGCAAAAATTGTGTTATATAAAATAACAGTATTCACAATAGCTAAGAGTCATGTATATCTATTAGCGGCGATGTTAATAATCCTATTTACGGATTTATATTACAAAATAATAGTTTTTAGCAATGCGGTGACCATGGAATATATTTGCAAAATACTAATAATAATTTAATTATAAATAATTAAATATAATCTGTAAATTAACGTAATACTGCAAGAGGTAGTGGAATATTTATGGTATAATATGTTTTCAATACAAAAATTTATAATAATACTATTAATTCAGAAAGTATGTTTGCTGGAATAGCTAATATGGAAGATTCAACGTGTACATAAACTAGAATATAAAATAATACTATTTATGGTGCTATGTAACGTGGTATCTGGGTTAAATCCAATTATTAAAAAATATAACATAACTTTATTAAATAGGTACTTTATCAAGGAATATTTTTAGATAATGTTTATAATAGTGTAGTATTTGCTAATTTAATTGAATAAGTTGATTTGTATGATATGTAAATAGTTGGAGATTATAATTTAATTATTGCAAATTCTTATAAATCATTTGATATTTAAAGCAGTAACAACAATATAATTGCAAATAATGTAATTTAAGATTCTTCAGTCTACCCACATATTGATAAGATCATGTTTAACTTTATCTATGTAATATGTAATTATTCAGAATATATAGATGAAGAAAAACTAAAGTGTGAATCATGTAGAAATAAATTATGTAATGGCAGCCATTAAGAATAATGTCCGAACAAGGGATATTGTTAATCTGGAAAACTAATTAGTTGTAAAAGTATGTATTGTGTTAAGAACAATCAATGTAAATTAAATATAGGAATTATTATTTTAATCATTATACTTTTTTGTATCATAATATTAAGTTTAACTATTTATGTTGTTAAAAGAAAGAAACAACAGATTAAAAACCGCAACCCCAAATTAAAAAACAAATATACAGAGTTATATATTTGATAGTAATTGTTAAAAAATACTGTTAGAGTAATTCTTAAAAGTGTTTAAATCAAAAAGACTAATTTGAATTAATATTAATACATATAATGTAATACGTTTAATGTATTACATTTTAGTCTAATAGAGTTTAATTATGTAAATATAATTTAAATAATTCTTTCTGTAATGTCTAAATTATTTTTGAATCTGATTATAATTGTTAATATCAATAGTATTAATAAGATCAACTAAACACACTCCAAATGAATAGCAGAGCTAGAACACTAAAAATAATCAAACAGCCTAAGTAATTGATGTTTAATTCTTAATAGAAAATAATTCCTATTATCCGAAAGCAAACAATATAATTTGAAGCAAGTGAAAGTACAACTGACAGTCCATCACTCAGGTAATAAACCAAATATGTATCTCTCAGTAATTGTTAGATAAAATAAAACGAATACGACTTATTTAAAAATATTAACATGTTATCTAAAGTTAAAGAAGACGAATACGAAAAAGGCATTAGGGAATTAGATGCTAGTACATAAATTACTTAACTTAAGTTATTTTTAACATCATATATCATCGATTTAAAAAGCTATTTGGATAGCTGTGCTGCTTTTGAATACTTGCTAGATAAAATTTAAGATTAAATAACTATTGGATAAGTTAATTTGGATAAAATAATGAAATCTCATGCAAATAAAAAGTAGATTGTAAAAAATAATAATGAACACCAATGATATCTCATGTTATAAAAGATATAAACGATATTAATTATCAGTAGCAAAACATAAAAGTGATAATGAGAGAAAGAACAAATACATATTTGTTTTAGTTTTAAAGTGAAAATACAGATTAATTTATAACTATTAATCAACCATTAAAATGATAGATTTGAAATATAGATTACATTATTTTCTCAGATTATCTCAGATTTATTTGATAACATTCACATATTTTATATAGGCTTATAAGTCAATATATTATCATATAAATTTATAAAAATACACCGCTTCATTGAAATATGCTATAACCTGCCTTAAAATAAAGATATATTTGTAACCTATTGAATACATAATTATAAAAATATGCACTATAATAAATGAATTCGGTAGAATATTCTAATGAATAAGCCAGTAACTAATACGAAGAAGAAATTGAAAATATACCATTCGATTAAGGCAAAAATATTATAGAGCTCAACAAAGGAATTATAACTTCGTCGTCAAGTCGTATTTTTGATGACATAATTTCGAATCCCTTAAATAACTCATACAACTAAATAATAACTAATTCAAATTCTGTTAATGATTGGTAATTGAAAGAACTAAATATTGATTGGAAAATCGAATAAGAGTATGATTTATTTGATGATTTGTGACATTATAGTTTGACTTTTTAAATTATATCTATACAAACAATTAAATATATACAAATATTACAATAGTTAATGATATCAGAACAAAGAAAACCTCTCAAATCAATAACAAACTCCAATTGTTCTGTTCAGTTATTTTGAATGACAATCCTCGAACATGAAGTGTTAGATTAGGTCTGGTCATTTTTATGTACTAAGATTTGCTGATTGTCGTGATTAAATATAAGTACAGTAAATTTACAGCATAGTAGATTAAAAGTGCGATGACATTTTATAAACAATTAATAAATACTACGTAATACCATACTTTATTCAAATATCACCTCACAATTCATCGTCGTCTAGATCTAGGTCTTCCTCTGGGAAATCCCCAACTTCAATTTCTTGTGGTTTGACGAAGATTCCGCAGTTCTTTTAACAAATAAAATAAACTTGCCCTTCGTTTTCTCCGGCGCAGTTTCCGAACGGGAGGTCCAGCTCAATTCCGACGTAGATTCCGACCTGGTTCTCGAGCGCGCCCAGGTACCTCACAGTGGCGCACTTCTCCCTTGAAAGCAACTTGCACCTGCACCCGACGGTGATCAGGGCAGCTGCTGCCATTTCCTCCTGTCTGGCCGTGTCCCGTTTTTGTCTCGCCTCAATGATCGTTTTCCTGTAAACGGGATCGGTTCTGAACTTCTCCTTCTTGAACGCGCGCACGGTGCCCTCCATCTTGTCGTACTGCTCGTCCGACATTTTAATGTAGTAGTCCTCCACATTACTCTGATTCAAGGAGCTCAACACGGAATACGGGTTGCGATCGACCACGTTCAAGTCCATGTCAGTCTGCGCACCAAAATCGCCCAACGTAGCATGCTCAGGAGAAAGAGTTACAGAAGAAGTTGGAGAACGGACCAAAGTCACATCCTGATTTTACGGAGCAGTACCTGTCATTTGGTAAATCTTGTCCTTCACCTCCTGGATTTTCATCATCGTATCAAAACGAATCTCAATAAAAGACTGCTTAAGTAAATTGTGATGCACGTGAAGCTTAATTATCATTCAAAAATTGGTGTGAAATAAATTACCTAACATGACGTATATATTTAAATTAACGCAGAAAATGAATTTTCTCACATCAAATGTCAAATGTGTTTGTTGCTGTGCGTATAAGACCATTAATCGGACGCGAGATATCTCACAACGAAGTAAGTATTGTTGAAGCTAACGAAAATACAGTACACATGCGTGAGTCAATGAATTAGTAGAATGACGATACAAATGTATATTCTACATATAAATTTACTTATGACGCTGTATTTAATGAAGAAACAACTTAGGAAGAAGTTTACACGAAAGCTGCACAATAGACTGTGACAAATTTTCTGGAGGGCTACAATGGTTGTATAATGGCATATGGTTAGACTGGATCTGGTAAGACTCACACGATTATGAGTTCTGAATTCGATGGTGTGATCCCATAGACGATTTACGAGATTTTCGACTACTTTTAAACAAAAACAGCAGTAAATTCCAACAACTAGTTCGTGCTGCGTGCATCTTACTATCAAATTTACAATGAAAACGTCCTCGATTTGCTGAATCCTACTCAGATAAATCTGAAGATACGTGAGGTCCAACATTAGATCTACGTTGAGAACCTTTCATACTTCCAACTCACCTGTCCATAAGACCTTGAGAAGCTCATCAAAATAGGTAACACAAACAGAATCCAGGCAGAAACTAAAATGAACACAAACTCCTCCAGATCCCACTCTATTTTAACCCTTTATCTTGACTAATCACTATTTATCAAAAATGAACTGGTTCAAACGAGCTCAAAATTGCAAATTCTGGACCTTGCCGGCTCAGAACGAGCGCACTCAACTCAACCAGAGAGATAAAGAGAGACTAAACACATCAACTAAAGTTTAGCTATACTGGGTAATGTTATGCAATAAATAGTTTAGAATTAATAGAATTCAACTCATATATAATTCAGAGACTCAAAACTCACCCGAATACTCCAAGACTCGGTTGGAGGAAATTGCAAAACCGTCTTGATCACAAACATCTCACCAAGCAATGCATGTTTCTATGAAACCCTCAATTCGCTAAAATTCGCAGATAGAGCCAAATAAATCAAATAACACGCTGAAATTAACTAAATAGAAGACTTTTCAGTCCGTATTCAAAAATACAGACTCGAAATTTAAAGACTGCAACAAAAAATTAACGAAAAAGGAAACCCTGAAGAACAACAAATGCAATAATAACTGCAAAAATAAGTTGATATGCTCAAATCACAAATACAAAGCCCAAAATTTGACGAATTTTAGAAATTATTCCAACAAATCAAGTAATTAGACGAAGTAAGATCACAAAGCGCTAACCAACAAGATCAGTTGAACAATTTAAGAAACTAGTCAATAAAATAAAGAGATATTTTATTAATTCTAACATCAAAACTATAGGAAAAAGAAACTCAAATTTAACAATTTTTGAAAGAACTTTAAGATTGTTATTAACAAATAGCTTAATCCGAAGAAAAAATATACTAGTCTGGACAAAATGTTGATGACAATGACGAAGAAGAATATACTATTGATATTTCACAAAATACAGAAACAGATTAAATTTTAAGTTATGAATAGAAAATGGATGAGTTAGTCTAACTTAAAGAAGAGTTTACTGAAGAAAACGTTCAACTTGAACGTGAATGGAAATAAATGTAACAATAAATTAAATATGAACAAAAAAGTTTAGAAGACAGAGCTGATATTGTCATGCGTTAAGTTTAAGTTGAGTCTGCTGACTATTTAACAGAGTGTCTCAAAGAAAGAGATGCTCTCATAAAAATATTTGCTGAGAGAGTAATTCCAAGTGTTAATGAATTGAAAAAACACGATAGCAAGACTGCTGCAAATAATAACGATCATTCGTTGTAAGAAAAAGCTAAAAATTTATAAATTTACATAAGAAACGTTAGAGAACTTATAGAAACAAGCGAACTTAGATAAAAACTGCAAGAGCTATTTGAGTGAGAATCAATTAAGAATAAGTATTTAGAACACATACAATATTTCGAATTTAATCATTCAACATCCTTTCGTCTAACCGTAATTTCGAGCGAGCCATTATTCCATTTGGCTTTAGCTGATTTTTCATTAATAACATGAGGTAACTCTAAGTGAAGTCTGTGAATTTTAGAAAATAGAGTAAGTGTTTATTCGGTTAGCTCAACATCAATATTTTTCATTTATTCACCTGGCAACTATATTCTGATTACTAACCACTACGAATCCATGGTACTTGGAGTCATTTGGCCAAAGCCTCCATAAACTTCACTCGCCTCTACTGTTTACTTATATATAATTTCATATTTTGGGGCCTTAAAATTTATACCAAGTGTTTCTTCAACTCTATTCTTCAATTGACTTTATTTTTATTCAGTGTTGTTATTATTTTGTGGTTTGCTCGCTTTTTATTATTCTTTTTGTTGTGCCTCAATTTATGCGTTTTCAAGCATTGTATTTAAAGCTTATATTTCATTCATTTCCATTTATAGAAATCGGCGCGAAATTTATTTGTCTATAAATATTATATTAACAATTTCTCAGTTTAGTAATAATCTCCACTCACCTAACCAATCTAGACACATGACATATAAAGTAACTAAAGAATTATAAATTGAAATGTATGAATCATGTAAATTCTTTTCTAAAGAAGCTAGAAAATACAAAGATCTTAGAGATTAAATGAAAAAGTTAGAAGACATCTTTAAGAATTAAATGGGAGCTCAAGCCATTAGCGAAGTTATATAAATGGAGAAGGGTCTATGTGTTAGTTATTTATCATTATTCATGACAATGATATAAAGTGATATTTAAAAAGTTGTTGAACAATGTGTGAAAACACTGAAGTTAATTTTAAGTGGTTCCACAATATTATCCCAAATACAACCATTAGAATTAGATTCGAACTATACAGTATATAAAAATATTGGAAACATGTTAGTTATATTCCTACAAAAAATATAAGATAGCTTCGCTTAAAAATCCGTAAACATGGTGGCTGATATGATTAAAAGCTTACTGTTGTATACAAATGACATTCACTTAGAAGATATGAAAATGATAGCAATATCTACAGTTATGGGAGGTGGAATTGCTTTTTCTTGTTTACTATGTGAGTAATTATATATTAAAATATTTTGCCACTTCTAATGCGGATGACAAATTCCAATAAATAATCTCAAGTTGGAGATTATTCATGAACTACTCATTAACACAAGAGGGCCAAAAATATGATTTCGATCGTATTAGACCATAATCGACTATTCAAAGTCGGTATTTAATATTCCAAAAAGGAAAAATAGAAATTACCACATGCAATAAAAGGACGGCAATGACAAAAATAAACGCGGTAGAAGATGTTTAGGGAAGGTCAACTAATTCACTTAACAAACTTAGGCAGTTCTGAAGCGTTTGTATTCTCTTCATTTCTGGGTCCAACGGATGAATTCATAAAATATTGTACCAATCTGAACTAGTTATATCACTTGTTTAAGATGTCCCTGTGTAATTTCTACGTTTTAGTCAACAAAACTAATTTATGAAAGATTTTATCTCGAAAATATATGGTAGTTAAGCCTGATTGGAGAAAAGAATAAGAGGATCCAATGATTGGTATACGGACGCAATATGTAATTTATAACTAGTAGCGCAAGCACTGGACCTGCAGAGGACCTCGGTGTTCATCTTCAACTGGGTCAATCTGAACGATTTTAGGTATTTCTTAATCACGAAAAACAATGGAGGACTTTTTCTTTCAATCTCAACCGGGAGCTCAAGATGAAGTATTGGTACTTCGCTTAATTAGAATTATAATTCAGGTAGTTACAGTCGCTTTCATTCTCAATATTCAAATAATGAATGCATTTTTGTTTCTTGAAGAATGGAATCAAGTGGGTTAGTCGGGCCCAGCATTAAATAATATATTGATGCTACTCTAAAACAACAGTTATTTTACTTATGATCTTCCACTTCCATTTCATAATGAGAAATCAATTTTCTTGATTGTTAAATTATACAACGTTAGGTAAAGTTGAAACTTATTATTGAAGTATATACAGAGTTATATACGTTAATTATTGTAGCACAGCTATCCAAGGCTCAACCAGGCCTTGATGTGATTGAAGCACTTTACAAATCAATAGTAAATAGAGTTAATGAGTGTATTGATGAGGAGGGAGAACACACTCATTATTGAGCCGGGCAGTGATATAAGTAAGATTCAAATAATAAACTTCATTCTTCTTCCTAATTCAAAAAAGCATTTCGAGGGCCCACCACTGTATTGTCAAACTTTAAATCTAATTCCCACTTATTAAAGAAGTTAGATAATTAAGTGTAGTATTTGTTAACGTTTTATCTGAAAAATATGCTATTTTGAAGTCTTAAAATGTACAAACTCCATTGCCCCAACCATTCAATTATTCTGCTCTTGAATGTGAAGTTCTGTACTATTCTGATTATAAATCATTTATAATGACAACTCTTGATTAATTATCTGCAATTATTAATTTAACTACGTCTTAGATAACAACAGAACAATTCAATTAACAAGTTGGAATCGCTGAAGTTCTTTAAAATTTTGATAGATTTTGTTAAATAGTATGCGACAACATCTATTGGGTACTAAAGATGGTTCCAGTACCAGCATTAGTAGATCAACCAATTAAAATATTAATTGAAAAGCTATATCATAAAATGATTTAATTCGTTATTCATTGTTAAAACTACTCATTATAAGAATGGTATTTATGCAATATTGAAATATTGTTTAAGACTTTTATGCATTAATTTAACAATTAGTTTATTTTTGAACATTTCAACAATTTTATTTTACGAATAATCACAACAAAAGAAATTCCATATTATCAACTTAAAGCTTCAGTTTGCTTGCACTTGGTAAGATTAGTATGCTGCGATTCTGCTAGTTACACTGCAGACGAAGCAAAATTTTCAGATTATGAATATGTGTAGTCAATTTACAAATTAGTTGATTACATCTAACTCACAAATTGTTCTGAAGCCGAGCAAACTATCTACTTTTAATACATTCAACGTATATTCATGCCTCCTGGTTATATTTTATAACTTATTTATGTTAATTATGATGCTTAATTTACGCAACCAAATTTAGCATATAAACTATTCAAAACGATCGCAGATACATATTAACAGACTGTTGAATAACCACCTCTGCCATTTATGTTAGAAAAAGAAATGATAATGCACAAATTCTACCACAAATTATTGGCCCTCTATTTATAGTAAAATCTTAAAAAATTTACGTAGTCTTCACCATTTTTAACACTTTTTAATAAGTTTGGTCATGCTTGTGGTGTTTTAGAACCAAATGAAGGAAAATTCTTAAATCATGAATTTGAAAACGATTATAAACTTAAAAGCTATAGAACTAACAACTATTAGACCACATTATTGCACTCATTGGCTAGATTATAAACAGAGCTTAGTAACGCATTTTTATTGTTTTAATACAATTCAGAAGAAGTAAAATTCGAGTTTGATTTTGGGCTAATAATAAATGAAAAAATAACTAATGCATAGCTTGTTGATAAAATAAACTAGAAAATGAAAATGGAAATAGGTTATAATAAGTTCGATGAAGCACCTATTAAAGCGATGGAACATTTTAGATAAATTGGTTTTTTGACGAAACTTGTAGAAGCTACATCTGAAAATAAATTCAACCCAGATTAAGAATTAGCGTCAGCAATCCAATTTTCCAACGATTTTGACACAGCATTAAACGAAATGATTGCTGCAAATCCAGATGGACCAAAACGCAAGAAGCGCAACTTTTAAGAAGAATATTAATATAATTTAGGAAATGTTGGCAAATATTTAATATAATATAGTAATATTGACGAATGTCTTACTGAAATGATTGAATTCGTACTGAAGTACTCTAAAAAATCTGAATTTTCAGTCGGTCTTTCAAAGGCAGGATTTGGAGAGTTAATTGGTGGATCAAAAATAGAAAATAAAGCTATTTTGTATTATTTTGTTAAATATTTTTCCAAAAAACACTTAGCTACGCCAAATGTTCCTTTTGTTCAAGCTTTAAGAGACTTTCTTGGCTATTTCAAATTACCAGGCGAAGGCTAAGTTATTGATAGAATTATATCGTTCTTTTCTAAAGCATATTCAGTTAATTGTTCGATGGATCATTAAACTATTCATGGTCTTGCATATGCTGTTATTATGTTAAATACTGATTTACACAACTCCTCAACTAAAGATAGTAGAATGAGTCGAGATGTTTTCGTAACAAATACTAAACTAATTGATTATGCAAAGTAGCTGTCAAAGTAAATGCTTGAAGATATTTATGATGAAATATTAAGAAATCCATTTACTCTTGGTTCTATTGAAGAACTTAAAAAATTCTTTTTAATTATGTCTAAATATGTTAATATAGCTGAAAAGAAAGAAGGTGAAACACCTGGATAGTAGAATCAATCACAAAGTTAAGAAGATGATAAAGAAACTGAAATTATTAAGTAAATGCCTAAAAATTTGAGATACGCTAAAGCCTACCTTGAATGGATTATGTATGGATCAACTGCTCATAATAATGAAATCCAAGATTCTTTATTAGAAAAGCAAGAAATACAAAATATTTTTAGTTATGAACTGTATGCATGTTTCGTAAAATAACTTGGAAGTGAAGTAATCAAAAAGCTTTTAGAATCTTTGAAGAAATTTGACAGATGTGCAAATGTTTAGTCAGCTCTTAAACTCAATTTGCTTTTAATATTTTCAGAACAGTTGAAATATAACAAAGCGGCTGTTGAATAAATTCAATTATATATTTCTTCATCCGAGTTATTAACTATTCCAACTCTTTAATACAAAACTTTTGATATTTCCAATATTTATGAGTAGATTATTAACAAAGATACAGTTAACAAAAGAATTAAAATAACAACTTAAAATCCATCGGTGCTTGTTAAATAATAAATTGAATTGATCAACTTCATTATTGAAGTTGCGCATTAACGTTCATACCCATCAAAATTATATACTAATTGTTATTCTGGCAAATTGCAATTAACACAAGCTTGGTATCCAATTGTTGAAGTGCTCTCTAGAGTTAAATATTATAACATCTTAATAAGCAAGTAAATACCCAGAGAAAATAGATAGCTTCTTGTTTAAAATCATTAAATAGCTGAGTATAGGTCAGCTCTAACATAAGATGTTAATTTAGCCTTTTAAAATTAATAACAATTGACAACGCAAACAATATAAAATATTATAAATATTTCAACAGAATTTTACAATAGAGATATTTTTGGCATTTCAGATCATACAATTATGAATGGTGTATATTTACCTAAAACAGAAATGGAATTTTTAACATAAGCATTAGCTTAGGCTTCATCAATAGAACTTGAAATGTTAATACTTCCAGCATATTGTTTGAATTGCTCCACTTTATTGAACAATCTTTTGGTACATTTGATTGAAAATGACCAGGATTAGTTTGAAAATTGTTATTCTGCAACATTTAACCACTATCAAGAAATATTTGTGTCTAAAATTCCATAAATACCAGAAAATGGATTTGCTGGTGCTGCTCAAGTTATTGGAACTTTCCTTAGTAGACAGATGAGATCTATTAAAACTCGTGATGATGCTGTTAAACATGTTGATAACGAACAATAAATTTGGCTCAGTATATTCTCACCTCTTAATCTTTGTTTAGCGCCAGATAGTTCTGGTAATCTATTATGGATTGTTTTGGAAAAAACTCATGGATATTTATAATATATTGAATTCGATACTGCGCAACAAGATAACTTGTTGAAATTAGTTTATGACGATCGTACGATTGATTCAAATTCGTACTAAGAGTTTTGCGATGTGTACTTTAGTTGTTTGAAGAGATGCGTGCTTCCAAGAGTAACTTTGCAATTAACTGTAAAAATTATAAACATGGCTATTGATAAGTTAAAGCAACTTGGAATGTCATCATTAAGTAAGGATGTTTCTCTTAACTTATCAGCTAAATAGCAAAATGTTAAAATGGATATGAAGGGTCCAATGAGCTTAGCAAAGAACATAGTCTCTTATTTAAGCTATGTTGTAATTTATTTGATGTTCTAACCGATTGAAAATAAATTAGAGCTTTCACAAACTGCTGTTGATTTATTGAAGTTGTACATGAATCTGGTTAACAATTTGCGCAACTAAGTTGTAGTTGCAGATGTATCTGAAGATATCCAGGCGCATTTCTTCGGATTTAGCAGACTGTTGGTAAAGATGTTATTGAAAACGTACAATGTCTCAGTTTACAAGTCAGACACCATTTTGAGCACGTTTTCTAACACTTTAGGTGAGATTTTGGAGAATATTTGCGTTGACGACCGTTATTCTGTGAAGAAAATTGGATAGACTCAGACTCGTAAATTACTCACTGAGTTGTTGGAGGTTAAATATAACCGTCCGGTGATGCAGGGAATGATGCGTTCGATTCTGATTGATGTATTCCTCGGAACTTTCCACCGCAAGAGCGATGTGCACTTACTGACCTGTGACAACCTCGCTCAGCAAAAGTTCACCTGCGAGTGCGAGTTCCAGAGCCGCCACTGCATGATCGAGCTCGTGGTCGACGTCCTCCTTCAGCAAAAGGACAAAGTGGGCCAGCAGCTCACCCGCGACGTGTTCTCCGAGGTGCTCAAGGCCGTTCAGATGTACCACGCACCCTCCTTGGTGAATATTTGCAAGTACCTCATGGACGGGCTAATCCTCTCAGAGCCCGAATTCGTCCTCAATTTACTCATGTCCTCCACCCTGGACAACATAAACTACCCTGACTACGTTGACATCCTGAGGAAGTTCATGAACGACGTTCAAACAAACGAGCAAGTTATTTTATAAACGCTTC
Source organism: Hexamita inflata (assembly GCA_963988835.1). Lineage (NCBI taxonomy): Eukaryota > Fornicata > Diplomonadida > Hexamitidae > Hexamita > Hexamita inflata. The sequence goes on along the minus strand of CAXDID010000645.1, from coordinate 76,824 downwards.
AGTTCTGCTGCGAGGTGCACGTGAAGCTCTCAGGCCAGCTTGATTTTGTTTAGTTGGATTAACTATTCGCACACGTGATCACCGTTTTCACAAAGGTTAACGCCAAAGTGCAGAACGACGCTAACGTACTGAAGCAGATGAAGGCCATGCTCATAAACTTCATCCCCAAATTCCAAAACAAATAAGAGCTCACCGTGTTCGTACTCAGATTCTTCCAAGAAATGAACGACACACTCTGGATCACACACTTCAAAAAGGACATGTTCAACAACATACTCGAACTTATCGAATGCAACGACGCCGGAGTCAGAAAAGAAGTCAAAACTCTGCTCATGAAGAAAAACAAGCCAGAATGATGACTCGCAATGAGATTGATACAAAAATAATTAATACATACATATATACATCTCTGCATTTATTCATAAAATGAATCTAAAACATAAATGAATCAAACTTTAGATTAAAAGTATTCAAATATAGATAACCGCTTTAATTTATAGTTTTTAAATACATAATCAAATACACTCCAATGACTGCAACAATTTACAATGCGATTTCTTTTACCAATAATAGTAACAAATCAATCGCAGAATACGTTTCTCAAATAACAGGCTTTGATTAATCACTATTGCAACAGTATGAACTAGTTGAACTAAATGACAATGCACAAATATAGCCTAACGATGAACTGGTTATAATAGATGTGAGTAATGATAACATATTGACTTTTGAATAGATTGCGACTTAATTAGAACTATTGGATAATTCAGATCTTATAGTAGACTTAGAAGCTAAATGTTTAAGCATCAAAGATAGAATTGAGCTGCTTTCAAATCAATTAAAAGAAACTCTGATGACGCAAAAGGATAACATCAGCTCAATAGCACAATAAATCGATAGCTTTCAAAAAACATAACGAAAACCAAATACTCAAGAACAATAAACTTTAAATAAAATAATGAAAAGCGAAATAACGTTCATAGAAGATAAAATCAAGAAAAGAAACGATGATATTTAGAAAATAATGAAATAGTGATTCCGTATTTTATAATGGCTTGATTCTACGATATAACATATAAAATATTAATTAAAACCACTTAAGATATACACAAATTCATATATTCAATTTCATTGTTATAATTCTTATAATTCGTTTCGTATCATAATTTTTTAACCCTTTAAATGTTCTATAGCTTATGCTTTGATCTATTTAACATTGAGAATAAATTCTTACTCAATTTGATTTTCTTTCAAAGATATTAGTTTGTTCAAGTCATTAATCTGCTCCATTAAAGAATTTAATTACTTTCTTTATTAAGATAATGATTCTAACCTGTCTATTTTTTCTTTTTATAAATCTTAAACTGTTTATTCAAGAATATTGTAAGTTTGAGCTTCTATTTCTTAATATTTATTTTGAGCGATAGCTTTCATTAAAGTGAAAACAAATTATGACGTTATTAAAATATTAAAGTTAAAAAATAAGCCTCTACAACACTCCAATGATAATTGCTACTTTCTCAGGTGTACGAATGATCCATAATGATTAGTACTAAATCCATGTTAGAAGATATACTTCTGCATTTTCTAGAAATATAAAACAAATTGCAGATGTTTAAGAAAAAAGTTAACTTGCTTCTTAAATTAACAAGAATATTGTGGTTGTTGGTCGTGATGGCCGTGAAGTTAGTTAGTTATACGTAGATCACGTGTTATAGGTGTTAGTGGATCACGGTTTCAAACCCTTGTACGTTGACACAGTCCCAACTCCAACTGTTCAATAATTAGTTTAATTAAAGCATGCCGTAGGAGGTATTGTAATTACCGCTTCACATAATCCTGGTAATTGGTGTGGTTTGAAGTTTCTTGGTCCAAGTTCCCTCTTTTTGAGTCCAGACGAATGTTAAATTGTTTATGGAGATTTGTAGAATGAGGAAGCTTATGATAATCCAAAACCAGAGTGCGATCGCATATCTTCGGAAGAGGCTATCAAGATTCATGTTGATCATGTGTTAAAATCAAATTTAGTAAAAGTGCAGTAAATTCGCGATTGTAATTTCAAAATAGCATTTAATGGTATGTGTGCTTCTGGCAATGCATATATTCCATATTTAGCTGAGGTTTTAAACTTGCAGTTATTGAGGTACAATTCTAACATTGGTCCTTTACCATAGAAGCCTGAGCCAACTCCGTAGAATTTGCAAGATTTTAAAGATTTCATTTAGTCTTAGAAATCCACCATAGATGTTGGTTTCGCGGTTGATCCTGATGCGGACAGGTGTGTGATAGTGGATCAGTTTGGCGAGCCCGTTCTTGAGGAGTTGACTTTGAGTCTTTGTGTTGAGTATGTGCTCTCATAATCTGCTGAGTAGTTTGCGGTTAAGAATTGCTCCAGTTCCATGTCCAATGACGTGATTTGCAGGTCTCATGGTGCGAATATAATCGAGACTGCAGTTGGCGAGGTGAACGTGGCTTTAAGAATGAGAGAGTTGAACGCGCGCATTGGCGGTGAGGGCAACGGTGGTGTGATCCTGAGCGATGCGCACCTCGGCCGCGACTCCATTGTCGCCATTTGCCTCATTCTCTCTTACATGGCGGTTTCTCACCACCCAATATCCACCCTTGTAAGCAAGATGCCAAAATTCACGGTGATAAAGGAGAAGTACGAATTCGATCCAAAAAATAGGTCCAACCTCCTCCTCAAAATGGAGCAGTTGAAATCCTTCACAGAGAATCACCCGGACCAGTTCAGGATCCTCACCGTTGACGGCGTTAAACTCATTTACGACGAGAAACTCAAGTGGGTTCACGTCCGGTTCTCGAACACGGAACCGATTGTGAGAATCATCGCCGAAGCGCAAACGGAAAACGAGTGCAAAGAACTCATCAAGAAAGTTGAAGACCTCGTTTTCAAGTGAGGGGGAGTTTTTATGTATTATTCTTTAATTTAATATTATGTATTTTTTAATGTTGATTGTTATTCTTTTAAGTTTAGTTATAAATTAATTATTGTAAATGGAGAATTTTGGCTCTACTGGTTTAAGCTCATGTTCCAAGTCTTCAATTGTCAATGGGTAACACAAGTCCGTCTGAGATTATTTATTTATAATTATTATATTATATAATAATTATTATCAATATTTAACTAATATTAAACTAATTTTTTATATTCCAGCTATTTTCAGCTCTACCAGTTTCAGCTCTTAACAGTCTTTACCAACTATATTATTAGATAAATATTAATTTGAATAATATTTGAAATTAAATTATGAATTCATTAAATTAAAATTCTAAATTATTTATTGAGTTGTAAAATTAAATCAAAATATCACTTTGATTTGGACACATATGGCAGAGTGTATAAATAGTGGCACAAAAAACTAAATAGAACACCCAAAACTACGAAAACGTGCCATATTTCATGGGAACAAAATACACCTTTAAATGGATTCGGCTTCTCTAAGGAAAAGATTATTACGCCGACTGTGTAAGAAACTCCTGTTGCAATAATTAAACCCATTCCTCCCCAGCCCAAATTATCTACAATCGGTTTGAATAATAACACAGCTGACCACCCCATTAAAAGGTAAATCGAATTGAAAATATTTTAATTTACAGTATGACGCAAAATAAATTTCATCATAATCCCACAAAACATAATAAAATACATATAAACAGTAATTGCAATACCCAAAGGACCGCCAGCTACAATCAGTGCAAATGGTGTAAATGTACCCGCAATGACAAAAAAGATTCCTTCATGATCAACTAAACGAAGGGCTCTGTACATTTTAATGGAAATACCCCAATGTAAACCAACTCCATGATGCATAGCAGAACCGAATAACATCATCTCAGTACTTATGCCATAAACAATAAACGAAAATATAGCAGCAGCGCCTTTGCAATGTTTCGAAGAAAGGCAAACTACTATTCCAAATAAAAATAGTAAACCTCCAACTAAATGTGAAGTTGTGTTAAAAATTTCATTTGTCACGGCTTCTGGTTTATAATTGTGTTATTTAGTCCATGTTGATAATTCAGTTGGAGTCATTTTTGAAAAGTCAGGATCTCTTGATGAAGCAAAACCAGTATCAAATTCAGGGTCAAGATCTGAGTCATCAGAGTCTGATTAAACGAAATGTTATTCTTTGAAGTCTTTTGGTAGTTCTTCGTCTTTAACTAATTTATAACTCATTGTGGTGTGGTTTCATATATTTAATTATTATGTGTAATTAAATAAAATTCTATATCACTTTTCCTAAATTTCATTTCTGGCTTTATTATTTTAGTGGAATTGGTTTATTTTTTGTGTTTTTGGTGGTTTGTGCTGTGTTCAGCGTGGGTGATTATTCAGCGATTGATTTTGCTTGTAGTTTGAATATGGTTTCCATATCTTTTCTAACTAGTTGTATGTCTTGTCTGATTTCTTGGTTGTGCATCATTTCTTCGTCAAAATGCGATTTTTGCAGGATGTGTTCTGGTATTTCAATTTTCCCGTTGATGACTTTCGTGTCGAATCTCTTCTCGGCCTTGCCTAGTATCTGTGGCGGTTATTTTCTTTCAATATCAACTTTCTGTCTGAGTATTTACTGTATGTTGGGCATGGGTGTTTGGTTTTGGTACCACTTCTGCTCGTTGAACGCGCTCGTTTTTGTTTTGAAGTGGGTAGTAATCTGGAAAAGTTGCTCCTGTTGCATGTTTTTTGTGTTCAGGTCCAGTTCGGACTGAGATTCGAGGGACATTGTGGGCTCGATTTGCAACTTATCAATGACGATTCCGGCCGTTGTCGGTTTGTTTTCGCTTGTTTGAACCTGCGAAAGCTCGTTTTTAGGGTCGTTTATTGTTCTTAAGTGGTTCTGCTTGAATTCATGGGCGAATGTTGAGGACTGTTCAGTATTTTGCTGCTAAAATGGGCTGTCTAATTCCGTTTAAAAGACAAAGGACTGGGATTTTTGCTCCAAAAGGGGGATGGACATGAGGTTTTTGGTTGTGTCACTATTTTCTTTAATTTTTAGTTGAATTATGAGCTATTCTGCTAAAGAGGTGTTGTTTTCGTCCAGATGCGCGGGTTTGGCCTCATTGGCGACGTGAACCGGTTCGGCGTGCGGGTGGACGTCGTGGGCTTCCGCCGGCTGGTGCGCTTCCTGGTGTTCGTGGACCTCCGACGAATCGACTTGCGCCTGGTTCTGCCACTCCTGGTCCAGGTCCTGCGAGGCGGTCACCTGGTCTTCGGCGTGCAGCTGGTGTTCTTCCGTGTGTGGTTTCTCCGGCTGGGTTTCTGCGTGTTCGTGGGCCTCGGCGTGCGGCTTTTCAACGGCTACAGGCTCTGGATGCGGGTGGTGGACTTTGGTCTCCTGGACTTCCTGGACGTGGTTTGGCGGCTGCGGTTCCGCGTGGTGAGTTGGCTCTGAAGAAAGCGCAGCCACCAGAGCCGGGTGGTGGATTTCGTGCTGGTCGTGGGTCTCCTTCAGCTGGGCTTCTGCGACGCCTCCTTCTGCCTGGTGTTCGTGGCTTTCTGCTTCGTGGACGGGGTCTTCCGCGAGGTTCTGCCACTGGTCTTCGATTTGCTCGGAATCTGGAGCCGCCTCTGCCGGGACGTGTTATTTGTGTTAGGCGTCCAGGTCTCCGTTCAGTTTTTGGAGAAGCAAATGGGTTTCGTCCAGAGGCGCGGGTTTGGCCTCGTTAGCGACGTGAACCGGTTCGGCGTGCGGGTGGACGTCGTGGGCCTCCGCCGGCTGGTGCGCTTCCTGGTGTTCGTGGACCTCCGACGAATCGACTTGCGCCTGGTTCTGCCACTCCTGGTCCAGGTCCTGCGAGGCGGTCACCTGGTCTTCGGCGTGCGGCTGGTGTTCTTCCGCGTGTGGTTTCTCCGGCTGGGTTTCTGCGTGTTCGTGGGCCTCGGCGTGCGGCTTTTCAACGGCTACAGGCTCTGGATGCGAGTGGTGGACTTTGGTCTCCTGGACTTCCTGGACGTGGTTTGGCGGCTGCGGTTCCGCGTGGTGAGTTGGCTCTGAAGAAGCGCAGCCACCGGAGCCGGGTGGTGGATTTCGTGCTGGTCGTGGGTCTCCTTCAGCTGGGCTTCTGCGACGCCTCCTTCTACCTGGTGTTCGTGGCTTTCTGCTTCGTGGACGGGGTCTTCCGCGAGGTTCTGCCACTGGTCTTCGATTTGCTCGGAATCTGGAGCCGCCTCTGCCGGGACGTGTTATTTGTGTTAGGCGTCCAGGTCTCCGTTCAGTTTTTGGAGAAGCAAATGGGTTTCGTCCAGAGGCGCGGGTTTGGCCTCGTTAGCGACGTGAACCGGCTCGGCGTGCGGGTGGACGTCGTGGGCCTCCGCCGGCTGGTGCGCTTCTTGGTGTTCGTGGACCTCCGACGAATCGACTTGCGCCTGGTTCTGCCACTCCTGGTCCAGGTCCTGCGAGACGTTCACCTGGTCTTCGGCGTGCGGCTGGTGTTCTTCCGTGTGTGGTTTCTCCGGCTGGGTTTCTGCGTGTTCGTGGGCCTCGGCGTGCGGCTTTTCAACGGCTACAGGCTCTGGATGCGGGTGGTGGACTTTGGTCTCCTGGACTTCCTGGACGTGGTTTGGCGGCTGCGGTTCCGCGTGGTGAGTTGGCTCTGAAGAAAGCGCAGCCACCGGAGCCGGGTGGTGGATTTCGTGCTGGTCGTGGGTCTCCTTCAGCTGGGCTTCTGCGACGCCTCCTTCTACCTGGTGTTCGTGGCTTTCTGCTTCGTGACGGGGTCTTCCGCGAGGTTCTGCCACTGGTCTTCGATTTGCTCGGAATCTGGAGCCGCCTCTGCCGGGACGTGTTATTTGTGTTAGGCGTCCAGGTCTCCGTTCAGTTTTTGGAGAAGCAAATGGGTTTCGTCCAGAGGCGCGGGTTTGGCCTCGTTAGCGACGTGAACCGGTTCGGCGTGCGGGTGGACGTCGTGGGCCTCCGCCGGCTGGTGCGCTTCTTGGTGTTCGTGGACCTCCGACGAATCGACTTGCGCCTGGTTCTGCCACTCCTGGTCCAGGTCCTGCGAGGCGGTCACCTGGTCTTCGGCGTGCGGCTGGTGTTCTTCCGTGTGTGGTTTCTCCGGCTGGGTTTCTGCGTGTTCGTGGGCCTCGGCGTGCGGCTTTTCAACGGCTACAGGCTCTGGATGCGAGTGGTGGACTTTGGTCTCCTGGACTTCCTGGACGTGGTTTGGCGGCTGCGGTTCCGCGTGGTGAGTTGGCTCTGAAGAAAGCGCAGCCACCAGAGCCGGGTGGTGGATTTCGTGCTGGTCGTGGGTCTCCTTCAGCTGGGCTTCTGCGACGCCTCCTTCTACCTGGTGTTCGTGGCTTTCTGCTTCGTGGACGGGGTCTTCCGCGAGGTTCTGCCACTGGTCTTCGATTTGCTCGGAATCTGGAGCCGCCTCTGCCGGGACGTGTTATTTGTGTTAGGCGTCCAGGTCTCCGTTCAGTTTTTGGAGAAGCAAATGGGTTTCGTCCAGAGGCGCGGGTTTGGCCTCGTTAGCACATGGACGGGTTCGGCATTCTGGTGGACGTCGTGGGCTTCCGCCGGCTGGTGCGCTTCTTGGTGTTCATGGATCTCCGCAGCCGAATCGACCTGCGTCTGGTTCTGCCACTCCTGGTCCAGGTCCTGCGAGGCGGTCATCTGGTCTTCGGCGTGCGGCTGGTGTTCTTCCGCGTGTGGTTTCTCCGGCTGAGTTTCTACGTGCTCGTGGGCCTCGGTGTGCGGCTTTTCAACAGCTAGAGGTTCTGGATGCGGGTGGTGGTCTTTGGTCTCCTGGACTTCCTGGACGTGGTTTGGCGGCTGCGGTTCCGCGTGGTGAGTTGGCTCTGAAGAAAGCGCAGCTACCGGAGCCGGGTGGTGGATTTCGTGCTGGTCGTGGGTCTCCTTCAGCTGGGCTTCTGCGACGCCTCCTTCTACCTGGTGTTCGTGGCTTTCTGCTTCGTGAACGGGGTCTTCCGCGAGGTTCTGCCACTGGTCTTCGATTTGCTCGGAATCTGGAGCCGCCTCTGCCGGGACGTGTTATTTGTGTTAGGCGTCCAGGTCTCCGTTCAGTTTTTGGAGAAGCAAATGGGTTTCGTCCAGAGGCGCGGGTTTGGCCTCGTTAGCGACGTGAACCGGTTCGGCGTGCGGGTGGACGTCGTGGGCCTCCGCCGGCTGGTGCGCTTCTTGGTGTTCGTGGACCTCCGACGAATCGACTTGCGCCTGGTTCTGCCACTCCTGGTCCAGGTCCTGCGAGGCGGTCACCTGGTCTTCGGCGTGCGGCTGGTGTTCTTCCGTGTGTGGTTTCTCCGGCTGGGTTTCTGCGTGTTCGTGGGCCTCGGCGTGCGGCTTTTCAACGGCTACAGGCTCTGGATGCGAGTGGTGGACTTTGGTCTCCTGGACTTCCTGGACGTGGTTTGGCGGCTGCGGTTCCGCGTGGTGAGTTGGCTCTGAAGAAGGCGCGGCTACCGGAGCCGGGTGATGGATTTCGTGCTGGTCGTGAATATCTCTCTTCGATTCTTAATCTATCTATATTTTTGTTATTTATGAATTTTGCTAATTATTGGGTAATATATAATTTTAACATGATTTATATGGATTTTACTGAGGTTTAATTTGATATTATTATTGCTGGTTTTTGATTACTAAATTCTATGAATCTTGTTAATAGTTGAATAAATCTGAAAAATCATTATTCTATGATTTATCTTGGTTCTTATATATTGGTTATTAACTTTAAATTGTATCATCATTTTCAATTTCGCTTTAACTTATCACACTATTAATTATAGATTTTGAAATTCGTGATTTAGACATTGGGCTCATTTAGCTTATGTTATTACTATTAAATGAACTATTTTTGAAATCATATTTGGAAGGACTCAGTTAATTAAGTTGTGTTGAATTTTATAATTCCAATATATTTTGTTAATTTCTTAAATTACTATTAAATAGATAATTTGTGTATTACTATTCTTATACAATGTCATTATTGTTATGATTCATAATTTGAATATTAATTAGTAAGTTACCCCATTCTTCATGCAAACAAATCTTTTGATCAGATATAATTGGGAAACTTTATTATTCAATATTCTCTCCTTATTTAACAAGTTTGAATACCAAATTATCTCTATTTCTAAATCCCATCTGATTTTTAGCTAATTAATTATTAACATACAAGTATTTAGGAATGTTTTATAGTCTTAAATGTACTTCCATCTCATCTAAATCTAATTATTTATCAATACAACTTCCAAATTCTATAAAAGGATTAGAATTAAATACTTGCAGCTCATTTCCAAACTAATTACAACAAAATTATAAGAAGTCATTGTATAATTATTTAATTTCATCATTTTTATTAGCGTTCTTGAGCGAAATTTGAACAAAGTCTTTTAAATAATCATTAAATATTAAATCGGAATACAATGCTTGTTGTTAGAATCGTTTTATGAAATAAATAAACTTTATTTAATCTAGTTATAATTATAGTTATAAGTTTTAGTATATGTATGGATTTGTTGTTAGAATTGTAGTAAAAACTGGTATACGCTAACCAAAGATTTATCCAAATAATACTAACTTTAATTATGCATTTTAAGCTAACTCTGAAATCGGCAATACAATTTTTTCGTTAGGATAGTCGATTTCGGTTGAGTACTAATTAGGAATTGAAATAAATAGCCCATAGCGATCAAAAGCTTTATAATTATTTATTGTTAATTTATAATTAGTCAAGTTCATTCCGAAAAATTATAATTATTAGTATGGATGCGATGTTGCTTCAAATGTAATTATTATTTTACAATTATTTAAACTAGCTTGTAATTTCATGTTGCAATTTATAAAAGTTAATTCTTCATATTTTATTTAACTATTGCCAAGAACAAAGCGATACATTGTGTTTGTATTTAAAATGTTATATGTGTTAATTGAAATTCCGTCTTTATTTAATTGAAATTTGAATGGATTTGACATAAATTTTACTTTAGCTGATTATTAGTCAAGTATAGTAACTATAAAATTAGAATCGAATGAAATTTTATCCAATAATGAAATTTTTAACATTAGTGGAGTGGAATTATTTATTTTCATTCTATTCATATAAACACATATAATAAGTTGAGATAACTAATGGTGTTGTGATGAAAATTAACAACTGAATATTAGCAATACTGGTACCTGGACAATTGTAAAACTGATATATACTATATACTTTCAATTTAACCTCAGGAGAATGAACAAAAACGAAGAATATCAAAATATTTTAGTTGACTCCATCTTATAGTAAAATTCTTCTTATCGTCATAGACAGTGATTGTCATAAGTGCTCTTATTGTCTATTGTAGATGGCCACTTTATAGTATGCCTTACCACGTGTCCTATATATAATATAAATTTAAGTATTGTCCAATTAAAACATTTAAATAAGTTTTTCACCACGAGTCTAGCTTCGGTTCATCGGTCACGACCGCGAATTGCACCGTGTCCGCGGATTTAACTTCGTTCATGTGGAACGAGTTCTCCTTTTCTCTGTCGTCAAGCACCGACTCGTTTGTTAACTCCGGTTCGAAAAGGGGTAGAACGAACGCTGCGAGAACTGTTAAGCACAGTCCACCGAACACATCCGTGAAGAAGTGCATGAAAACGGATATGCGGGCTATCATAACAGAGGGGATAAAAATTACGGTTAAGCAAGCAGCTAGGAATATCATACAAGCATTAAAAATGGTGTTTAAAACTGAATTAGAATACTATTTCGTGAACTTGTAGTTGAAAATGGCGAACCAGAGCATGATGAAACAGGCTGTAGCTGTACCCTGCGTGTGACCAGAGGGGCAGGACCTCAATTGATAATCGCACGGATTCGGACCAGTATACTTCCTAAACCCAATCTAAAACGGAACCTTGCACTTGTCATCAGTATCCAGCGGAGAATGATACTCAATGGTCTGCTTCGGCCTCGGCCTGTGAAAACTAGACTTTAACACCTACACCTCTATGGTAGATATCGCCACAAAACCAAGCGTTCCAAACAAAATGTACAAATACTTGCCACTGTGCGTTTTAAACCTCAGTCGCAGCACCAAAAGATCAAAACCAACCAAAACTATCAAAAATGAAAAGGCAATCAAAAATAACGGAGTTTATTGTTCATTTACAAAGTATATTACACCAGTATTAAACCAGCTAGTTTCTTTCTCAGACGCATTCGCTTGAGCCCACTTTGCAAGACCAGTGTCGAGCATTGACAGTTTTTGAGAAAATGCGGAAAGTAAGATCAAACCTAGCATTCCCACTAAAAAGTACATACTAGATTTTACAAAACGTATCTGGTTGTACAAACCAAAGCGCTTCCAGTACAACTTAAACTGCTATAATTATTTGGACATTCTTTGAAGTGGTAGTTTGGTCGTAAAGCTTATAATCGTACGGTGGCATGTTAATTCTCAAAATTGAGAACATATCATTATCCATTGATTGAGTACGCTGGATGAACGTTTGTAATATCTTTCAAATTCAGTTCGTTCTTCGGATATCGCTTCTTAACGTGGGACAGTTGTTTCTAAGTCATATTATTAGAATAATATTAGAATCACTAGACTCTGCAAAAAACCTATTCTGGCAAAAGAATTAAGACGAAGGATAACTTTGTTGCACTATAGATCTAGAACTATGAGAAAGCGCTAATTTAAATAATAGTTAAGTGGAATAGCTAGGGGAAACAGAATAGATAAATCTACTTGAAGAAGTGAAAATAATGAAACAAATAGAATTCGTATAGAAGTGCGGGATTCTGGAGCCAAAATAACGTATTTTCAGGGTCGAAAAAGTTATTAAGCGAAAAATACTAATAAATTTAAAACATCCATAGTCTATTTTTCACTTGCACCTCACTGTCTTAGACAATAGAAAATAATAAGTAGAAAAGGAAAGAAAATAATAAGTACTATATTTCTGAAGGAAATTTACGTGTGTGCATAAAATTTTAAGTGCGAGCTTTAATTATCTTTAATTTGTCCCACTCCCTTTTTGTAAGATGCAATCAAGAGGCTACGATATAGCATATAGGCTCTATCACGTGCACTTTCATCACAGAGCAAAATCTTAATAAATGTAAATAGTATTGATAGCGATGTTAAAACAAGTCTGAAGGAAATATCATCTAGTAATATAATTGCTATTATTATTGATATTGAAACGAAGTTGTAAGTTCAATCAATAAATATAAACGCCTATACCTCTAGACTATGTTAGTCAAATATACCAGGAAAATCAGACCATGGTTTTAGTGTGTTTATAATTAATAATTTCGATAAAATAAAAATTTATTCGTCGCACACTTTCAATGGGACATATAAATATTATACCTGTTCACTCCAACTATTCTCAACTATAAAAGTTGTTATGTACATATGATCGGCATGTATCTACACAATCAAAGCAACCAACGACTCTGAAACAAGCATATGGGACGTAACGCTACTACTTTGTGAAAGCCGATCTACAGGAATCCATCTGAGTCGTAACCGCGTTTTTTGGTTGGATCTGGGAGAAATTATATTAATTATCATATATGTCTATTTTCATTTGCACCTCACTGTCCTAAGTATTAATAAAGTAACAGTTACAAGTAAAAGAGTCATTTATATTTCAGCATATAAAGAATAGAATATAAAGAAACAATGCAAACACAACTCACCTTCTCAACCAAAAGTTGTTATCAACAAAAAGGAATGTTGTTGGTTGCTTAGTGATCATTGATTTAGAAAGGAAAGGAAATGTGATGATCAAAGAAAAAGGGTGACCGCTATACGTAATTTACGGTATGACATCTTCACTATTTCAGAGTATATGCAGATACATAAAGTGTATATATCAACTCCCTATAAATGAACTCAACATAAAACAATTATCTCAGTCTGAAGGAAATATCATCTAGTAATATAATTGCTATAGTTTACTATTCTCAATTATGTGTGTGGAAATGGGATTTAGGATGCTGAGTGAGGGCTAATTACTATAGTATAATAATATTAAATATATAGCTTTACAAATATTTTATAATTTTCATTCAGTATTTAGAGTTTGCTTAACTTTTGGATTAGTTTCTTTCATTAGCATTTCTAAATATACCCTTTCCAATTTAGTGTTATTATATAGATTAGTTGATTTACAAATCATTGCAATTTTATCACGAAGTCTCCAATCAACTGAGTTATCAGTTGCCATATCAGTAATTGTGTTGTATATTTACGTCATATCTAATTTATAATCCTCAATAATAACACTATTAACGGCGGAAAGGCAAATATAACAAACTTGCCAATCTCCTTTCAAGTTTTCAGTCAGTAATGCAACAACTTTGTTGAGCACATCTTGATTTAATATATTGCCAATAGAATAATCAATAGCTAACACATAGATATACCAAAAGTATTTTGATTTACGTTCTTTATACGCAAGTAAATCATTTAACATTAGAGAGACCTATGCAACATACTCCTTGGACTTTTTATCTTGTTAAACCTCAACTTTTGATATCTCAATAAGTTTCGCTATATGTGCCATTATTTTATCTAAAAATACATTTTTTACTTCGAACAAGATGTGAACAGCTGCTTTCATGCAATTTAATTTAAATTGAAGTTCAGTTAAGTTTTTAACTTTTGCTTCAACTAATTTTAGGAGCGACAACCACTTATCCCTAATTTATGATTGTAATATATCGTTATTTTCCTTCATGAGAAAGTATACTTAAAGAAACATAAGATGTGTAATGTCAAGTATTTCTAACTGTTTCGATGGTTCATTATCTATTATAGTTTCGGCTGTTATGAATTTCAGCAACATGTTAACAACTTCAATAGAGTCGCTGCGACAGTTAATATTATTAGTATACACAGCACCATATAACATGTCTCTCGCTTCTTCATATTTATCGTTATCTTACTTAACGCTTTCTTAATATTTCATTACTAAATTTAAGAATTTCTAATCTGATGACGAGTACTAATTTACCTGTGGCAAAGATTTAGCTGCTGCGCAACCCATTGATAGATGTGGTAATAAATAGATATAGTAATATAATTGATTTAATCTCTTTGACAGCATTTTATATAAAGCCCTGTAATATTTTTAAATATTAACTGATTTGTATATATTAGCGTGGTCTTAAAGCATTACGCACGATTACTCACAACACATTCATGAGAGTATCTTAACTTATCAAATTGTAAATTAATATTTTAAGACAGATATTCATATCATTACTATTACGTAAATTATTACACTAAATCTAGTTATTTGAAAATATTAAATCTTTCTTAATGAAACTGGTAAACATGTATTTCTAAATTTTGTGAAACACAATCTCACTCCATTTAATGGGCTGTGCTTCGTCTTAAAATAGCGATGTTGAAAACACGGCCAGTATTGCCAAATGTACCGATGCTAAATCTGATATCAAAATTCTGAAAATAGTCTCGAGTTTTCAAGAAGCCATAGACTCAGGAGAAATGAATAAACAACGCAGTTTTCTCTTCGAAATGAAGTAAAACGCACTTGAATTAACACAAAACAGCGCGAACCCAGTTTAAGTTGTAGATAAACTCCTGGACCTGGTGCAGAATGTTATAACTCCGTTATTTTAAAAAGAAATCGTGCACACAGCACAACTGTATATGCACTAAGTTTACATTCAGAATAAAGACGGTTTAAAAATAGCTCAATCTATAAAAAATACATGGACAGAAAAACTTACGTCCATCAGAAATATATTGAAAAAATCAATAGAAAAGAACGAACTTGAATTTGAACTGGACTGCTTTGAAGCATGCATCAAAATGTTGAATGAAGGCTCGCTGGATACAAAAACTGAAGTGCTTGATTTTATTTCGCAAATAGGTGAATGTGCAAAAGCTGACTATAGCTCCAAAGATTTTAGTTCAGTCATAGCTCTTGGAAAAAGCATATTAAGCCGATTTAGCAATCTTGTGACAACAAAACTCAGTTAGTCCTGGATTATTTCAGTTATAACTAACTATTACACGTTATATCTTTTGAAGAACTAACCAGACCAAATATAAACGATTTTAGATCAATTGCAACAACAGAATGAATGGCATATTACATATTCATGCCTGGACGTGTTGGAAAACTTTTTAGACATCAACTCAACTTTAATACCGAATATTGTTGAAATTCTATCAAAACTATCAACATGTCCATTAATTATTAAAGAAATCTACTAATGGAAAATAAGAGAAAAAATAGCTAAAATTTGTATTAGGACTAAAGAGCCTCATTTAAGTTAATTATAAATAGTTTACCTTAAAATGCTTGGAACTGAATGTGATTCTAATGTTAGAAAAACGCTAGAAAATGATGAGTATATCAGAAATTAAAAGAAGTAGCTTTAACAGTGTTGGGAATAGAATCAGGCGCAGCAGGATGAAGAGATACGTTAAAAATGTTAATAGCTTAACGAAATACAAAAACTGCTTCAAAACAAGGAATTGAGCTTGGAATAAAAGGAATGTTGCGGTAAACAATTGTAGTAAGTTAAAGAATAAATAATAATAATGAAAAGGATGTAGTCGCTTGTTATAAAAGACTCAGAGGTTGTTGACGCCATAAAAGAACTTGACGCATCAAAATCTTGTGGGGCTAGTGGTCTCTCAAACAAAATTATTAAAAAATTAGTTAACAATGGTCGGTTTATCCAGATACTAGCAAGCGCATTTGAAACTCTAATCAATGATCCGAAGCAAATGTCCTAAATACTCCCACTTTTTGAATTTAGAGTAACTCTTATCCCGAAAGAGGATGGCTCAAGCAGACCACTCGCGATCAATGAGACTATGATCAATGTCCTCCAGAAGATAATGCTTAAAAGGAAAGATATGCTCCCACACAACTTTTGCGATGAAGTCCACACCATGCATGCTGATGCGATGCTCAGCTGCAAATTAGCTGGGAAAACTCTATCGGATAGAAATATAATCCTCTCCGTCGACCTGGCCTCAGCGTATAACAACCTCACAACTGAAGCCATCATCAACGGTATGGAACTACAAGGAGTCCCACAACAAATTTAATTGTTCGTTATAGGCATGATATAAGCGTAAAACTGCATTGAAACACACTCACACAGTATACTTTAAGGTGCGGTCTGTTCAACCTTAATTTTTTCATACTGTATGAATCCTGTGATCCTGGAGCTTAAATAACGATTTGCATGTGTCAACTTTGCAGACGACACGATTGTCGAACTTAAACCACTTGACACGGAAAAAATGGCACTCGAATTCCTCGATAAACTCTTTGGTAAATATGGGATGCATGTTAACACACGGAAATGTAAATCAACAGCTAATGGAGCCATCGTAACCTTCATGGGCACTAAATACTCGTAAAATCGTCACGACACAAGAACTCATATTTCTTCTGATATCCTGATCGTGGCGACCAAGTATCAACAAATTATTAACTAAATGCTGGAGCGGGGCTTACCTCGCTCGAATGTCATGGGCCTTTTCCTCAAATGTGTATGCACAAAATGCTCATGGGCAGTCAGAATTGATGACTATAACGACTACACAATCAATGACTACAATAAAGTGGATGAAATTCTTGCTCGCACCTTCCACAACATTGCCTAGCCAAAAGCGATATCTTAAGAGGATCTCGACGGCCCCAGATCTAAGGAAATGATACAATCCATCCTCGCCCTAATGGCAGCATCCATTAAAAACCATAATGGTTTTGGACTAATACTCCCTGGACTATCATTCCAAACCGCCCAAAAGCTGCTCGCCTCAAATAAAATCGATCCAAGATTCAAGAAACTCCAGCACTCAATCAAGTCTGAAAACGAAAAAATGGAGCACGCCGCGCTATCAACTAACTAAGACTGCTTCGTCACGCACACGCTCGCATACGACTTCGATTATGACAACATCGAATTTAGAAGAGCAATAGACATCCTATTCGACACGGTCTCGGTTAACATCCCGTCCAGAGAATGTAGCATCTGCCATACAGTTCATGAAGATTCCAATCACTCAATTTACTGCCAAAACTTCTCGGGCATGAGTATCTAGAGACATAACAGAACTCAGTACGATCTTATTGCAGCACTACCTGTCAAACATCAGCCGAAGTTGAGCCCAACGTATGGCCAATTTAAATCAAGTAAAAACAAAGCGCCAGATGACCCTAAAACGAACAAAGATCCTGGGAAAGTCTTACATCAGATGGGAAATGCCGATGTGATGATTATCCACAATGACAAACCACACTTCTTTGATATGAGCATAACCCAACGCGGCCCAACCATGAACAGAGAATACACCCAAAAACTCGAAACCCACTCAACAAACTATGAAGTCCACACAAGCCAAATACACCCAATAATCCTTAGCGACCAATGCACAATTCACCCAGAATCCCTCAAGAAAATTAACCAATTTTGTCGTGTAGACAAATTCTTACGCTCAACAGCTCGATCTATTATCAAATCTCACGGAAACAGAACCCGAAACTACAATGAAGCTGTCAAACAGCATGCAGAAGAACTCCAGTTATAGTTCACCTACGCAGATAACCATGATATCTTCTATGAAGAATTCCAGAACAGAGATGGCGACAACGTCGTAATCTCCCACGACCTATGAGGATCCCAGCTCCCAGCCATAAAACAAAATAAAAAATGAATAGAAAATAAACTGAAACCAAAAAGACATAAAAAATTAAAACAATCAAAAGATAAAAAACTAAAAAAGAACAACCAAAAAGACAACAATGAGGTAATTAATTAATGAAGTAATGAATGAAGTAAATAAAATAATGCCTAACTTCCTACAAATGATCACTTGCTGATCGCCTAAGATACACCAAATGCACAAAACCACCAAACAAACACCAACAAACACAAACTAAGACACAAACACAAACCAAAAAACCAATCGGCCACGAAAGCCACAAATCACCACAAGACTAGGTCGCCCAACCTTATCAACTCCAATAGTACTGTCACAGAGATGATTGACTTTAACTATGTCACACAATTGCACAAATAAGCACAAAAGGGAAGCTCTAACCAAGCATGAGGAATTAAATACAGCCGGAACGAATTAAAGGAGGACCGAGTGAGGTATTTAAATTAAAAAAAAATTATAGTTTCGGCTGTTATGAATTTCAGCAACATGTTAACAACTTCAATAGAGTCGCTGCGACAGTTAATATTATTAGTTTACACAGCACCATATAACATGTCTCTCGCTTCTTCATATTTATCGTTATCTTACTTAACGCTTTCTTAATATTTCATTACTAAATTTAAGAATTTCTAATCTGATGACGAGTACTAATTTACCTGTGGCAAAGATTTAGCTGCTGCGCAACCCATTGATAGATGTGGTAATAAATAGATATAGTAATATAATTGATTTAATCTCTTTGACAGCATTTTATATAAAGCCCTGTAATATTTTTAAATATTAACTGATTTGTATATATTAGCGTGGTCTTAAAGCATTACGCACGATTACTCACAACACATTCATGAGAGTATCTTAACTTATCAAATTGTAAATTAATATTTTAAGACAGATATTCATATCATTACTATTACGTAAATTATTACACTAAATCTAGTTATTTGAAAATATTAAATCTTTCTTAATGAAACTGGTAAACATGTATTTCTAAATTTTGTGAAACACAATCTCACTCCATTTAATGGGCTGTGCTTCGTCTTAAAATAGCGATGTTGAAAACACGGCCAGTATTGCCAAATGTACCGATGCTAAATCTGATATCAAAATTCTGAAAATAGTCTCGAGTTTTCAAGAAGCCATAGACTCAGGAGAAATGAATAAACAACGCAGTTTTCTCTTCGAAATGAAGTAAAACGCACTTGAATTAACACAAAACAGCGCGAACCCAGTTTAAGTTGTAGATAAACTCCTGGACCTGGTGCAGAATGTTATAACTCCGTTATTTTAAAAAGAAATCGTGCACACAGCACAACTGTATATGCACTAAGTTTACATTCAGAATAAAGACGGTTTAAAAATAGCTCAATCTATAAAAAATACATGGACAGAAAAACTTACGTCCATCAGAAATATATTGAAAAAATCAATAGAAAAGAACGAACTTGAATTTGAACTGGACTGCTTTGAAGCATGCATCAAAATGTTGAATGAAGGCTCGCTGGATACAAAAACTGAAGTGCTTGATTTTATTTCGCAAATAGGTGAATGTGCAAAAGCTGACTATAGCTCCAAAGATTTTAGTTCAGTCATAGCTCTTGGAAAAAGCATATTAAGCCGATTTAGCAATCTTGTGACAACAAAACTCAGTTAGTCCTGGATTATTTCAGTTATAACTAACTATTACACGTTATATCTTTTGAAGAACTAACCAGACCAAATATAAACGATTTTAGATCAATTGCAACAACAGAATGAATGGCATATTACATATTCATGCCTGGACGTGTTGGAAAACTTTTTAGACATCAACTCAACTTTAATACCGAATATTGTTGAAATTCTATCAAAACTATCAACATGTCCATTAATTATTAAAGAAATCTACTAATGGAAAATAAGAGAAAAAATAGCTAAAATTTGTATTAGGACTAAAGAGCCTCATTTAAGTTAATTATAAATAGTTTACCTTAAAATGCTTGGAACTGAATGTGATTCTAATGTTAGAAAAACGCTAGAAAATGATGAGTATATCAGAAATTAAAAGAAGTAGCTTTAACAGTGTTGGGAATAGAATCAGGCGCAGCAGGATGAAGAGATACGTTAAAAATGTTAATAGCTTAACGAAATACAAAAACTGCTTCAAAACAAGGAATTGAGCTTGGAATAAAAGGAATGTTGCGGTAAACAATTGTAGTAAGTTAAAGAATAAATAATAATAATGAAAAGGATGTAGTCGCTTGTTGAAATTCAAAGCAAAAACTTTGAAACTCTTCAAAATCTTGTTTAGAGCCATGAAGAATTATTATTATAATTATCTAATAGAATGCAAAAAGTTGAGTAGGTAGCCTGCGGAAGAAATTTGCAATAACTGGTGCAATTAATTTACGATTATTATGGTAAATAGAGCGAGGAATGGAAACCTCGTCTCAATATGTATGTTCCAGAGAGGGCCCGACTTGTTACAAGCAATAAAGATGAATTGTATCCCGAAGTTGATGTAGATCAGCAATTTTAAACATTCGTCAAAAACGAAAAGATGAAGGTTATGCTGATTTAAGGAGGTGCTGGAACAGGTAAAACGATTTACTGTCATTATCTGATAACAAAACTACTAAAGTCGAAATTAATAGTTCCTATTTTAATAACTCTTCCTCAATTGCAAAACTGGGAAAAAATGATGGTTGAAGAAACACTTCAGGAAATTGGATTCTCGTAAACTGAAATGCTCTCCCTGTAAGAATCTAAAATACAGCTACTATTTATAGTTGACGGATATGACGAAGTACAAAGCTACAAACGGATTTACGACCCGAATAACCTGTTGAATTGGAACTGTAAAACCATGTTCACGTGCAGAAGTTCACATCTGGATGGTGATAAACTGTATTACAGGTTTTTTATTTCTGCAAGATTTACAAAAGAGGTATTTGTAGATTTAACTCTTATTTTCTTTAATGCTGAGCAAATATAATACTATTTGCAAAGATACTGTAAGAAACTATCTAATTCATAACTATCACCAGAGTGGAAAAATTGGGAAACTTACTAAACGAATATTGATACACTTCCTGGTCTCAGTGATCTTGTCGATAACCCATTTGTTCTAAGCATGATAGTTTCTGTTTTACCTAAACTAGTGCTTACACACGATTCCTAATTGACTCTAACATCGCTAGATTTGTATGAAGCGTTTGTCTAATAGTGGTTTGAAGAGGAAGAATAGCGAATGTTCACTAACAATGTGAGTACAAACATTACTAATTTACAAAAAGAATACAGGGATTACTCGTACAGATTGGCATCCAAAATGATGGATTATGGTTATACATATGTTGAATATGTTAAAGATAATAAGTCAAATGAATGGACACAATTTTTTGATCCCAATGACGCGCGAATTACAACAATTAAAAGAGGATCTCCGTTGAATGGAGATTCTAGATACTACTGTTTCATTCACAAATCCATCTAAGAATATTTTGCAGCTAAAGGCGGGTAAAATTCGATAGAATAACTTGTGAATCATTATGATGATAAACTTCTTGATTGTTCAATAAATACAAATCTCATTACTGATAAAGGAGTGTTTGATTTCCATAAATAAATATTATAAAGGTTTCCATAGTTTAATGAGCAGTTATACAAAATTATTTAATTGTCTAAAACAAGTGAAAAAGTATCAATAGCTGCTGCTAATGCAATAACTATTTTAAACTACTCTAATTATTCTTTTTAAAAAGCAGATTTTAAAAATATTAAAATACCAGGAGCTAACCTTAGTTTAGCAATGATGGAAGGTGCTGACTTGAGAGGTGCAAATCTTTCTAATGTTGACTTCCAATCTGCTTGGCTGTAAAAAGCTAAATTAGATGGGGCTGATATGAACAACGTTGAATTTGGTTAACGGGCTTATATTAACTGTAAATCAACTATAAATAAACTAAAATTTAATAAATCATAAAAGTATTTTGCTTGTGCTACTGGTGATTTAGAATAATCTGAAGAACCAAAGGTTTAAATTTACTACTTTGAAACTCTGGAAAGCCTTTGCATCCTTAAGGATCACAAATAATCTATAACTGATGTTGCATTCAGCCCGAATGGTGAATATTTTATAAGTTGTGATAATAGAACTGTAAATATTTACAGCACTAATAAATGGTAATTAATACACTCCATTATTTTAGATGATGATATGTGCAATGTTGATTTCAGTTAAGATAGTCATTATATAATATGCGATTGTGGTAAATTTGTATTCATATATACAACTGAAGACTATTAGCTGGCTAAAAAAATTGAGTCATAAGATACCATTAATTCCATTTAATTCAGCAATGACTGCAAAAAAATAGTTTGTGCAGGCCAAGGCTTTATAGAAGTTTGGGACGTTGAAAATTAACAACTTATTTTCGAAGTTCACGATTTTGAATAAGTGGTACATCATGCAGTGTTTAGTCCCAATGATTCATTAATATTGTGTGCACTTTCTGATAATACGATTTAAATATGGGATATATAAAGTAATGATTAGTTATACTATCTCTACGGTCACGTAACCAGGGTTTCATATTTAGCTTTTTCTCCAAATGGTCAGTATCTAGCTAGTGGATCTGAGGATGGATCTATATTATTATGGGATGCCAAATCATTTGATATAATTAAGTGCTTAAATGTACACACCTTGTAAATATCAAGTATTCAGTTTTGCTATGATAATGAGACTATTATGTCAGGAAGTTGGGATAAATTAATTAAATTTACTTCCATAAACTCTTAACCATTAATAAAGTCACTAGATGGACATGAAGGTGCAGTAGTTAGAGCAAAATATAGTAATAATAAATAGTTTATTGTGTCGTGTAGTATGGATAGTACAATTAAATTGTGGGATCCAAAAAATGGAGCACTAATATAAACTTTAGATGATCACGAAGATTTTGTTTTTGATCTTTAACTTTCTTAAGACGATAAATTTCTGATATCGTCAAGTAGGGATAAGACAGTAAAACTTTGGGACTTATAAACATTTGAATGTGTTAATACATGTGAGCTTGCTTCTGTTTCACTATCTGTAGATTTACACAAAGATGGTAAAATGTTTGTGTATGCTGGTCTGAACGGAATAATAGAAATTTTTGAGATGGACAATGGTAGTGTAAAAGTATTTGAGTTTGAAAATGAGATGCATGTAGTAAAATATAGTCACGATTACACAAAATTAGCAGCATCTGGTGTAGATGCGAATATTATAGTAATAGATATTGCAAGCGGATAAATATTAGTTAATGTAAAAGAATTTGATTAATAATTTTTAAGACTAGAATTCAGCAAGGATGATCAATATATTTATACAATATTAGATGAAGACGAGTATTAAACAATGAAAATGTGGGATATAAACGGGAAATTAGTTCGTTAATCGTTTACAGAAGATGATGCCAAAACTATTTTTGGATATCAAATGTCTAACGATAATAAAACAGTCTAATTATTTAAAAACTGTGTCATGTTAACATAAAATAACGAACTACTCTGGATATCTGGGTAATATACTTTAGTAATGACTCAGTGCTCATTTGAAAATATTTAGAACCTTTCAAAATATAATTAAATGTTAATGCAATAATATTAAAATGGATCAGATTATGATACTTTAAAGTGATGGTTTTAAACTATTCATCTAAAATATTAAATATATTCAATTTTATATTTTGTGATGATGATTATAAGTTTAAGATATACCAGACAGAGGGTTGTTAACTTTGAATGGGCGAGCAGAAATGAAAACCTTTTTAATACTATTTATATAGGTATGTATTACTCTACAGAATTGAAGCGCCTAAGCTGTACCCTATTATTAATATTCATTTCTTAACTAATATTTCATTTTATTGCTAAATTAGTCATAAATGAAGCGAATTGAATATATTTTTATTATTGAATATCCATCATTTCCACTGTCACTCCTTTTTCATGACTATAAATTTAAATTTAAATGCCCAAGCCGCTACTAACAGTTGCGTAAAATCTCCATCTGAACTCTAAAATTATCGCAATAATAATATATCAGACGTTTCTCATCTTTTATTAGGTGCCACTAATGAGCCCTGAATTTACAAAATGAAGGTTTAATTCTGTAATATATTTTGAAGATAAAACAATACAAAATGGTCGTGAATTATAACACGGAGATGTTTAAGATACGGTATTCAGCAGTATTTTGTAACTTTGAAAATTAATTCAAATATTGAATTTGAATCACTTTTCGTCTAAGTTAGTGTATCATAATGCTCAAATATTAGATAAATAACTACAGACAAGTGAAATAGTGAAGATTGAATAAAATTCTGTGAATTCAGAAATAATTTAGTTTTCGCCTAAATATCGTGGTTTTAGTGCAAAGTACTTGAAGTGGTAGTAGGTAATGTTCATCGCAGTCTTTTTCAATAACAAGATGCGTTACGAATGTTTAAAAGTTTAGATTTTAAAACGAGTTAGATTTAGTGTTTAGTATAATTTAAGCACACTTGATGAATCGAGTAAAGTCCATTATCCATAGCGCATTCTCTTATACAGACCCTTAAAGAAGTTAAACATTTGGAAGATGGGAAATTTATCTTCACAGTGTATAAATAAAATTTAGATTTAAGAAAATAATAATTTCTCTCAATATTTTTAGAAGCAGACAAGACCAAGCCAGGCAGTGATGAGGTTATCTAACACAACTACACCAAAGCATAACGACATCGAAGATTATAAATATTGCCATAAGCTGCAAAATAATATTTACAAAATCGTTAAAAATATTTTACTACAAAGAGTGACAGAGAAAACTTTGATATCATTTATGTTCGATTCAGGAGTATCTGTACACACAAATTTATTATCTCCAAAAAACACAAGTTAACAACCCTCTTACCAGACCATAAATCTGATATACAAAACTAATATGAGAAGTTAGTATTATTACTAATATGGATGGTGTTAATTATACTTGGTGAAAAACACTTCTTTTGAGAAAGTTAGTTTCGATAATGTTCGAAAGAGTGCATATTTAATAAATAATAGTCCACATAATATTTATTGTTTTTAATATTGATAAATATTTATTTAATATTTTACAATCGAATCTGCAAAATTTTAAAAATCAAATTTTAAAGTTATTTAAGATAATAAAATTATTAACTTATATATGTTCAAGATAATGAACCAATCTGTAGCATTTGAAAATGTCTCATACGTACAAAATAATTATTCGTAAAAAGTGATTAAAATTGATTAAAATTGAAATGGAGGACTAAAAGCAGACTCGAGACATTGATATTGAAACGAAGTTGTAAGTTCAATCAATAAATATAAACGCCTATACCTCTAGACTATGTTAGTCAAATATACCAGGAAAATCAGACCATGGTTTTAGTGTGTTTATAATTAATAATTTCGATAAAATAAAAATTTATTCGTCGCACACTTTCAATGGGACATATAAATATTATACATGTTCACTCCAACTATTCTCAACTATAAAAGTTGTTATGTACATATGATCGGCATGTATCTACACAATCAAAGCAACCAACGACTCTGAAACAAGCACATGGGACGTAACGCTACTACTTTGTGAAAGCCGATCTACAGGAATCCATCTGAGTCGTAACCGCGTTTTTTGGTTGGATCTGGGAGAAATTATATTAATTATCATATATGTCTATTTTCATTTGCACCTCACTGTCCTAAGTATTAATAAAGTAACAGTTACAAGTAAAAGAGTCATTTATATTTCAGCATATAAAGAATAGAATATAAAGAAACAATGCAAACACAACTCACCTTCTCAACCAAAAGTTGTTATCAACAAAAAGGAATGTTGTTGGTTGCTTAGTGATCATTGATTTAGAAAGGAAAGGAAATGTGATGATCAAAGAAAAAGGGTGACCGCTATACGTAATTTACGGTATGACATCTTCACTATTTCAGAGTATATGCAGATACATAAAGTGTATATATCAACTCCCTATAAATGAACTCAACATAAAACAATTATCTCAGTCTGAAGGAAATATCATCTAGTAATATAATTGCTATAGTTTACTATTCTCAATTATGTGTGTGGAAATGGGATTTAGGATGCTGAGTGAGGGCTAATTACTATAGTATAATAATATTAAATATATAGCTTTACAAATATTTTATAATTTTCATTCAGTATTTAGAGTTTGCTTAACTTTTGGATTAGTTTCTTTCATTAGCATTTCTAAATATACCCTTTCCAATTTAGTGTTATTATATAGATTAGTTGATTTACAAATCATTGCAATTTTATCACGAAGTCTCCAATCAACTGAGTTATCAGTTGCCATATCAGTAATTCTGTTGTATATTTACGTCATATCTAATTTATAATCCTCAATAATAACACTATTAACGGCGGAAAGGCAAATATAACAAACTTGCCAATCTCCTTTCAAGTTTTCAGTCAGTAATGCAACAACTTTGTTGAGCACATCTTGATTTAATATATTGCCAATAGAATAATCAATAGCTAACACATAGATATACCAAAAGTATTTTGATTTACGTTCTTTATACGCAAGTAAATCATTTAACATTAGAGAGACCTATGCAACATACTCCTTGGACTTTTTATCTTGTTAAACCTCAACTTTTGATATCTCAATAAGTTTCGCTATATGTGCCATTATTTTATCTAAAAATACATTTTTTACTTCGAACAAGATGTGAACAGCTGCTTTCATGCAATTTAATTTAAATTGAAGTTCAGTTAAGTTTTTAACTTTTGCTTCAACTAATTTTAGGAGCGACAACCACTTATCCCTAATTTATGATTGTAATATATCGTTATTTTCCTTCATGAGAAAGTATACTTAAAGAAACATAAGATGTGTAATGTCAAGTATTTCTAACTGTTTCGATGGTTCATTATCTATTATAGTTTCGGCTGTTATGAATTTCAGCAACATGTTAACA
Source organism: Hexamita inflata (assembly GCA_963988835.1). Lineage (NCBI taxonomy): Eukaryota > Fornicata > Diplomonadida > Hexamitidae > Hexamita > Hexamita inflata. Next base: position 50,132 of record CAXDID010000645.1, on the reverse strand, counting down.
ACTTCAATAGAGTCGCTGCGACAGTTAATATTATTAGTATACACAGCACCATATAACATGTCTCTCGCTTCTTCATATTTATCGTTATCTTACTTAACGCTTTCTTAATATTTCATTACTAAATTTAAGAATTTCTAATCTGATGACGAGTACTAATTTACCTGTGGCAAAGATTTAGCTGCTGCGCAACCCATTGATAGATGTGGTAATAAATAGATATAGTAATATAATTGATTTAATCTCTTTGACAGCATTTTATATAAAGCCCTGTAATATTTTTAAATATTAACTGATTTGTATATATTAGCGTGGTCTTAAAGCATTACGCACGATTACTCACAACACATTCATGAGAGTATCTTAACTTATCAAATTGTAAATTAATATTTTAAGACAGATATTCATATCATTACTATTACGTAAATTATTACACTAAATCTAGTTATTTGAAAATATTTAATCTTTCTTAGTCATGTAAAATCATTCGCAAATGACTCAATGAGGGTTAAGTCAAAATCGTGCTGATTTGGAACAGATTTAAAAATTTTACATTAAATTTATATATTTATACATTAAATTAACCCATAATTAGTTTGTGAATTTAGACCAAAACACCTCATCATACAATGGACAATTAATTTTTTCAAGAATATGAGCCACTATTCAGTATTTATTCAGAGGCATGTTCTAATAACGATGCTTAACAGGACTTATTCCCATTTAATTATCTTAAGACATAAAAACCTATATCAAACCAAAAGCAGAAATAACTAATCATCAAAAAAGGAACGTCATAACACAGAATTAGATGGACTAAATAAGAACACACACTGTTCGAAACGGCGCTTATTAAATACGGCAAAAGCAATCACCAGCTAATTCAGCAAGAAATTGCAACAAAATCCGTTTCACAGTGCATATCCCATTCGCAAAAGTACTTTCTGCACCTAGATCGTGTATATCAACGAGGGTAATACTAGCATATTACAAAACAATAAATAAACTAAGTAACTGCTTAGTTTCCCCAATTATTTGAATAAATATTAGGACTTAAATCACAGATAGCATCAGGCATATTCAGCGTTCAACTCATCACAAGAGCAGAAATTGTAGATATTTACGCATAATTTCTTATCAAAAAAGAAAAAGATTCAAAATAATGAGCCGTAATCTTTATATTAATTATATTTATAAGAATGAATTATTAAAAAATTCTTAGCTCTAGATATCTTATAAGGATTTTAACACCTTACAATATTAATAGTAAATTGCACATTTTATTCTTCAAAAAAGAGGTAATACTAAGAAATCTGTAAATAATTAGTTTATTAAAATCTTAAACTAATAAAATCATTTTATCTTTCAAAATATTTTTAGACTTGTTCTTCAATGAATTTCATATTATCAATAGTATTTAAATAAAAGTTAATGGTATATTTCAATTTATAAATTATATATATCTTATAAATGAAGAAAGATTGTAAGTGGACATGCTACAGTGTATAAATAAATTTTAAAACAATTATCTCACTCTTTCCTCAAATCGTTTATTACCGCTAGCTGAACCGTATCCGCCGTTTTATCCCCCTCCGTTTTCACCTCAGAAATTTCATCTTTTACTTTCAAAATTAGTTCCGGCTCAAAAAGGGGGAGGACGAACGCAGAAAGTATTGTAATGCACAGGCCCCCGAACACATCCGTGAAGAAGTGCGCGAAAACTGCAATCCTAGCTATCATACTGTGGTGTCCGAGCCAACTTTGATTTTAACAAATGTTTATGTAATAATTGCGCTTGAAAATTAAATCACTGTATTTATGCTAATTATAACATATTCAATTAATTCTGCGGTTCATTTCTTTTTCACTTCATCCTTCAAATGACGAAGCACACACGAAGCCGACGGATCACAATACAAGAGCGTCGCATAATGATGAGAATGTGAGAAACAGAATCACAAACTGTTGCAACCAAGAAATACATTGCTTGTTGCCTTCAATGTAGTCTCCAAACTGTTTATTCCATTTTTAAGCACTTTGAAGTTACAGGCAAGCTAGAAGCTTCTCATGCCGATAATAGTGTCAGAAAATTTGACTAAGCTGAGATTTTCGCGTTGTTAAATATCGCCAGAGCCATAGATTCGAAACTCGACGAATCATGGCTGAAAAATACTAAGCCCTTCGTGGAATTTCCATGTCTCTAACAACGGTATCTCGTCTCCTGGCCAAATTCAGTTTAAGCTTCTATGTTGCTAAGATAAAGCCAAAACTTACCGAAAAGCATAAATTGGAAAGTTTGAACTTTGCTCGAATGAACCTGAAACAACCAATTGAATATTGGAGAACTTTTTAGTATACCGATGAGTATCGCTCAAAATGCTATGCAAATCGAGCGAGTAGAGTGCTCAGAACACCTAAAGACGAGTGGAATCCGAAGTATTTTCTCGAAGTGTAAAATATGGACTGTTTTCGTGCATGATCTATAGTACGATTAGCTATAGATATAAGGGTCCATTATGGTTTATGCCGTGCGGTACGACCATGAATTCAATTGTCAATTCTTAAGTTCTCAGACAAGTTACACTTCCATCACTTAATAGCATAACTTGAAGTTGCAACAAGATAACGCCCCGACACATTTTAGTAAGTATATGAAAAACTTTTATACTGCTAACAACATTGAGCTCTATCGCTTTCCAGTAATGAGTCCAGACTTAAATCCACTTTTTCACTGCTGGAATCCACTGAAGTCAAACATTTCCCCTGAAGAATGTACCACATATGACTTATTAAATGAAGAAGTAAAGAGGGCGTTGGAGTAAATCTCGTTAGATATCATCAATCATTTGATTGACTCTATGCCCAAAAGGTTAGAAGAAGTAATAAAATAGAAAGGAGACGCTACTAAACATTGAGTTAATACAGTGGTGGGCCCTCGAAATGCTTTTTTGAATTAGGAAGAAGAATGAAGTTTATTATTTGAATCTTACTTATATCACTGCCCGGCTCAATAATGAGTGTGTTCTCCCTCCTCATCAATACACTCATTAACTCTATTTACTATTGATTTGTAAAGTGCTTCAATCACATCAAGGCCTGGTTGAGCCTTGGATAGCTGTGCTACAATAATTAACGTATATAACTCTGTATATACTTCAATAATAAGTTTCAACTTTACCTAACGTTGTATAATTTAACAATCAAGAAAATTGATTTCTCATTATGAAATGGAAGTGGAAGATCATAAGTAAAATAACTGTTGTTTTAGAGTAGCATCAATATATTATTTAATGCTGGGCCCGACTAACCAACTTGATTCCATTCTTCAAGAAACAAAAATGCATTCATTATTTGAATATTGAGAATGAAAGCGACTGTAACTACCTGAATTATAATTCTAATTAAGCGAAGTACCAATACTTCATCTTGAGCTCCCGGTTGAGATTGAAAGAAAAAGTCCTCCATTGTTTTTCGTGATTAAGAAATACCTAAAATCGTTCAGATTGACCCAGTTGAAGATGAACACCGAGGTCCTCTGCAGGTCAAGTGCTTGCGCTACTAGTTATAAATTACATATTGCGTCCGTATACCAATCATTGGATCCTCTTATTCTTTTCTCCAATCAGGCTTAACTACCATATATTTTCGAGATAAAATCTTTCATAAATTAGTTTTGTTGACTAAAACGTAGAAATTACACAGGGACATCTTAAACAAGTGATATAACTAGTTCAGATTGGTACAATATTTTATGAATTCATCCGTTGGACCCAGAAATGAAGAGAATACAAACGCTTCAGAACTGCCTAAGTTTGTTAAGTGAATTAGTTGACCTTCCCTAAACATCTTCTACCGCGTTTATTTTTGTCATTGCCGTCCTTTATTGCATGTGGTAATTTCTATTTTTCCTTTTTGGAATATTAAATACCGACTTTGAATAGTCGATTATGGTCTAATACGATCGAAATCATATTTTTGGCCCTCTTGTGTTAATGAGTAGTTCATGAATAATCTCCAACTTGAGATTATTTATTGGAATTTGTCATCCGCATTAGAAGTGGCAAAATATTTTAATATATAATTACTCACATAGTAAACAAGAAAAAGCAATTCCACCTCCCATAACTGTATATAGTTAAAATTAATACAAAAAATAGTTTTGAAATAGTTAGTATTTTTTGAAATCAAAGTTGGCTTGGCGACCACAGTAACTGAGGGAACCAAAATAATGGTTAAACATGAAGCCAGAATTATCATGCACAAATTGAAACAGCAATTTAGTACTGATTTGGTCGTGTACTTCCGCGTGAATTTAAGATTAAACAACGCAAACCAGAGCATCACGAAGCAGGATGTAGCAGTGCCCTGAGTATGACCAGAAGGGCAGGACTGCAGTGAATAATCGCACGGATTCGGACCCTTATACACCCTGAAAGCTGTGTGGAAAGCCAACTTACACGAAAGATCAGTGTCCAAAGGAGAATGATAGTCAACTGTATGCGTTGGCCTGGGCCTGTGAAAACTAAACTTCATCGCCTGCACAAGAATCGTAGAAATAGCCACAAAAGCAAGCGCACTGCATATAATGTACGAATACTTCATTAAATGCTCTTTAAATTTTAGTCTAAGAACTATAAGATCGAATCCAAACAGAATTACTAAAAATGAAAACGCCATCCAGAATATTGGCGTTTGCTTTTCATTCACAAACTATATAGCACCAGTATTAAATAAACTTGTATGGTCATTTGACGCATTCGCTTGGGCCCATTTTGCTAAACCGATATCTAACATTGAAAGTTTCTATGAAAACGCAGATAGTAAAATCAAACCCAAAGCTCCTACAAAAAAGTACATACCTGATTTTACAAAGCGCATCTTGTTGTAAGAACCAAAGTTCTTCCAATATTGTTTGAATTAAATTGTGAACTTGGACATTAGAAGTGGGGAATGGTTATTGGTAGTATTGCTGATTATTTAATATGAATCAAAATATGAATAATTTCTAATTATACTACATAACCTCGAATTGAGACACCCACCCCTTTCACTTACAGACACCCGAAGTGCTCAGATACATACTTCGATTTTTTATACTAAAGGTGTCTATAACTGAAAGTGAATTGAACATTGTAAATCTCTTTTGTATTTAATAGATTTATAAGAGCTTTGGAGCTTTGTATGACCATATATATAAATTATATGGTACTTAATCTACTATATATTGGTAATTTATGCAAATTTTATCAAGAAACTAGAAATTTGATAAAATTTTCAGAATATTTTTGGAAAAGATGTCTGTAACTGAAATGGAAAACCAAATCTGACACAGAAAATATACCAAACTGGGCCAGATTTGCTCTCACTTATAGACACCCTGGCCATTTTTGAAAACTGCTCGGGTGTCTGTATTCGAACAGGGGTGGGTGGTTCAATTCGAGGTTATGTAGTATTAACATTTTCTGTTAACAAGAAGTTTTCATTTTGATCTTCTTCTGCGATCGTTCAGAATACTGTTTGATTAAAAGTTTGTTAAGTGAGTCGTTACAGTAGTTTAATTTTGCATGAAAATCAAATTTCAATAATCAATAACTCTCTTTACAAACGCAAACTGTAGACAATAAGTAGCAATGAAAACAAAAAGATGAATACCTACACAAGAATGAAACTAAAATTAGTTCTAAATACATGAGATTGCGTGCGCTATTTGGTTAGGGGAAAATGTACATGCTTTAAATTTGATAGAAAGGAAAGAAAATTGACAATCCGTAGGTTTCATGTTTCATTTACAAATTGTAATATATATTAATATATATATTAATATATTAAGAATCCTCAGAAAGAGATATTAAGCCAGAAAAGTATGCAAAGACAACAGGTTGGAAGACCGGACTAAACCGGACATCAGCATTGTGGTCAACGGAGTTCAGATTTATTTGGATATTGGAATCACTTGGGATCTTGATAAATACTACGCTCTCAAAGAGTAGCATTATCGGGACAAAAAGGATTAAAATGGTAACCCGCTCAAAATTATTCCGATTATAATCGGTAAGAATCTCACCATTCATTTAAAGTCGAGAGAATTCTTGGAAGAACTCCGAGTTAATTTCGAGACAATTTATGAAGAGATTTGCTACATGATAAGTACCTCTCAAACACACCGAGCCGAGCTTATGTATAGAAAGAAAGTAGTCCAACGGGGCGAAAAACATAGCGAGATCGATGTAGAGAAACCAAGTGCCAACCGCTTTGCCTCCCTAGCGGACAGTGATGTTTAATTCAAACACACTGACAGCTACGGGAAAATCTTTGATTACCTTCACGAAAAAGGGATGATGAAGGTAGCCACACAATCTCCAATCAAAGAAGTGCCCGCAAAGCCAAGACAGAAAAACTTTGAAAAAGCCCACAAAACAAAGACTAAAAAGAAGTCCACGCAAACAGCAGAAAAAGGCTAAGAAGGACCACAGGTACCTAATCAAGTTAATGAAACAGTGCATCAAAGGCAACCACCACCAAGCAATGCCAATACAACAGAACAACCTCCCGTGCAAGCCGAAGGAAATAACGAGCAAAGAGAAACTGAGACGCGAGAACCAGTTTCTGGAAATTAAGTTAGCGAATCAGGTAAAACTGGTCCGCTGACGACTCCGTGAGGGCCCTGTTGGGTCTTTACTGAGTGGGCATAAATGATGGGTTGAGCCAGTTTTGAAAGTGGAAACATTTCAAAAACATAAAGTAAGTTAAATAGAAACATCATATGTAACATCTAACAGCTAGATAACATAAAAATACTCTTCATTCAGTTTGCTTATTAATGTTCGTCAGAATCTAAATCATTTTAATGACCTCGGTGTCGCTTTCATCATGAATCTCTCGTTCGCTCGCCATCGTTTCCCTCTTAAGTTCCGAACTCAAACTCATCATTTACTTTTCAATGGCAACGTATTTGTTTCTAATTTGTAATAAAGTAAATTATGGAAACATCTGCTAGACCTGCCTCCAGTTCTTTCCCGTTTTCTGAACCGCCTTAAAAAGTTGGCTCGCTTCCTCCTGAGTCCAGTTGTGGTACTTCCTCTCCTTCTGGACGCCGTAAGTATTTGGATCCAGCTCTGGCTTGCAGAGCGTCTTCAGCTACTCGCAGCTGTAGTTCTGAATTGAAGCCGTTTTGTACTGCTGCTCGATCATCACGAACTTGTTCTGAAGCTGCAGGAGGCTCATGCCCGGAAAGGTCCTCTCCACCATCCGCCAGTTCTTCTGGGAGCTCACGACGGTCTGGTAGAGCAGGGCTGTTTCCTCGTCTGACCATTTGTGATATCGCTTTTTGGAACTCATTAGCATTTGCAAAAACGGAGTGGCTCACACAGATAACGATTAATGAGTACTATTTTAATCTCTAATTCACTAAATCACAATATTTACAGAAGACCACACTACATGTTTTACATTTAAACTTGTAAGTGTATTTATAAGTATGTATCTATAAGTATATAACAAAAATATTATCATTTATCCATTAAATCAAAATTCAAATTTTAATCTCATCGCAGATTTAACTAAGAATCAAGAAAGTTTGACTAAAATAATACTACATTACCTCGAATACAGACCACTTTTATTGTACGTTTCTAAAATTTCATTTTACATTAAATCTAATTATAGCTATCATTTGTGGCAAATGAGACATTAATCATGTTAATGACCAAAATATAACCTTATGCCAAAAGATTCTTGGAATGAATTTTACTAAAGCCAACCAATAAGCGTTAGAAAACTGATAAAGACGTTATAACGCGTTAGAAAAGGAAAATACGTTAGAGAAGTCTCTAACGTCATGTACGTTTAAATAGATAAATTCATTCAATTAAAGCTTTAAACGCTTGTAAAAACGATAAAATATAACATATTATTATACTTGTTTTACAACTATATATTATCTTTCTACGTTAAATTTAAGCGCTATAGACAAAATATTGTATATTAAACGTTTGAATTACTCCTTGATATCATTTTTAGGCATATAAAATATTTATATATATTTCAAATATTTTAAGTGAAGTGGGGAAATGGTATTTTATTATTTGTATAATACTATAATACGTCAATCCCCACAAAATAAATAAAAGTGTAACGTGCTTTTAACGTCTGTTTTAACGCAAAAAACGTTAGAAATCCTTAACGTACGTTAGAAATGAAACGTTGGGTGGCTCTAAATTTTACATTAAATCAGATTTACTGCTAAGAATTGTTACTCAAACGCTAGAATATGCATGAATGCTAGGAATTCAAACAACAAAGTAAACACTCCAATCGATGAAATCAAAATCGCGAACTCAACAAATATTTTCTAAATCGAGATGAGTGTGTATTAAAATTAATATAACGTACCAATATATCATAACAATTAACGTTGTTAGCGTCTTTTTTAATAATATTGACACGCATTTTGACATGATTTTGAACATTCTGATGATATTTATGTATTTGGTGATGGGGCAAAAAATGATATACAGCTCACCACTCCACTTAAAATCACAAAATTTAGCTGTTTAAGAGTATTAATTGTAGTTTAGTACTCAGTTGTTGCATTATTTTCCATTTATCTTGCTGCTATCAACGAATTGATGATTTAGTTGAATAATTTCTAAATATTTATGTTCATATTGCATTACTGTTATGGTCACTATTAAAATTATATTCATTTTTAGTGGAGTGGTGAGCTGTATATCATTTTTTGCCCCAATGTAATATTCATAAATATCATATTAGAACATTCTAAATCATGTCAAAATGCGTGTCAAGTATATAAAATAAGACGCTAACAATTAACGAAACTCTAGCAATAATATATTTTCATTCATGTAGCTAATTCCGTTCATAATTCAGTTTCCAAGTCATTCTTTCTTGGATATCAGGTCCAACAGCACCTGCAGCGTGTCGTCGCTGATCACCAGGTCTTGCTGGTACCCGCTCTGGTTGTTGCAGTCGTCCAGCCCGCCGTACTTGTTCTTCATCCGCAGCTTGAACTGCTTCTGGATCATCACGTACTTGTTCTGGAGTTAAAGCAGAGAGAACTGGGGCAGCGCCTTCATGACCTCCTTCCAGTTGTTCCGGTTCTTCTGGACCGTCTTGTAGAGCAGCAGCGTCTCTTCGTTCGTCCAGTGGTGGTAGCCCTTGCTCGAGTTCGGAATGGTGGCGGTTTGCAGCGCTACCTGACTTTGGAGCGTCGGCTGGCTGTTGTAGGAGTTGTTCTCTGTCTCGCAGACCAGCTCGTTTTCGGTTTTGGGCTCTTTCTTAACTTTGGACACCACGCTCTAGCTTTTGGCAAACGAGGCCTCGCTAAATTTGGAGTTGATAGCGGCTATGGAGATGTTCTTCAGGTGGTACTGCTTTTCGATCAAAGTGAATTTATTCTGGAGCTGCAGCAGGCTGAACTGCGGGAAAGTGCTTTCCACCACTCTCCAGTTGCGGTTCGACCCGATCACGGTCTGATACAGCAGCATCACCTCTTCGTCGCTCCATTTGTGGTATGTGCGTTTTGATGTCATTTGTAAATATGGGGATGGAAATTTATCAAAATATATTTTGGAAAATTGATATATCACATGTTATGTATAAATAGGTATTTGATAGAAAACAAGAAATAATAGTATAATTTCACATTAATTGACTATATTAAATAATATTAACGAATATATGTAAAAAGAAAATGTCTTAAAACATAGCAATAATTCACAAATTATAATAATATATATATAAATATAGAGCATATGATGACTTAATATAGCATATGATGAAGCGCAATATAAAATTGTAATTAATAAGAATAATCATTAATGAAATTTAATCTATTCTATTTTTAGATTTAGTGTTATTTAATTGATTATATTTGAACTATAAAATTACATTGAGCCCGTTTGATTACGCACTGGAATTTATTATTAAGATTTCTTAGCTATTTCATTCTCATAAATACCGAACATACTATATTTGTTTCTAAGATGTGTTTTTGATCTAAGATGTGTTTTTGCATCTTATTTAACGCAAAAAGATAATTTAACAAGGAAAGAAGTTAATTGATCATTATTACAATAAATGCTAATCGTTAGGTAATTGATCATTTTAACCATACTTAAACATTTGCAATATACAAATTTTAATACTTACATACTTGATATACATGTTATATACTGTATAATGTTTCTAAAATTATATCAATTCGTGCCTGAACTTACTTAGGTTGTCTGAAGGAACTTAAAGTAACAAACATTGAGATTAGTTTGCGGTTTTGTGTAACTTAGTGCGGATCTGTGGATAATTATGATTTAAAGACGGAATGATAAAATTGAGCCTTAGTATTGAATCAATACTAACTTTTGACAATAGAAAAAGTGTAATTAGATCATGGATTTTGATACAAATTAATGGCTATTTTTTGCAATTCTCTTCCATTGAGTGGTGTAAAATTGAAGCGCGGATATTTAATTTTTTATGTATATAAGTGTAAAATATTCCACTTTAACTATGAAATAATATTCATTATTGTCCTATACTTTATTGTATTCTATTGTCTGGGACAATAGAAAACCCATATTGTGCAATAAGAAAATGGCAATGGATGGCTATAGTATTGATAGATGGCTATAGCTAGTGAGTGAGTGGTGTTTTGGAGTGTTCATATCAAATTAGTAATATATGTTATATAACTAATTTTATTAGCATATTTTGAGCCAAAAATTTTGAAGTAAAATCTATGATGATTTCTAATTAAGATCCTTACTACTATATGCTCAGCAATGCTTTTGGTAATAAAACAACTATATTTGAGTTGATTTATTCTCAGTTTGCTTTGGACATGATAAACATTGAATAACACTGATATAATTCTTATTTTAATAAATACAAATTACTATTAGTTGGACCATAATAATTTTAAATAACAACATTGCGCTCTAGCATTTTTTAGCTTAATAAGTGTGTCAGGAGCAACATATAACTTTGGATTATGACTTTTCAATGTAAACTTTTATTATATTGAGAATTTAGTTAAAAATGAGAATTATGATTTTGTTCTTTAACAATTATTGTCAAGGTATTAATCAAATATCTTGAATCTCCAGTGAAGAATTAATAATTACTCAAAACGATTGAATTCATCAGCTGGTAAAAGTTCTCAACGTCATTATTTTCTCAAACTTTTGATTTTTTGAAAGTTGTATTATTTTTAATTTCTACAATCCAAATAATATTATAAAAGGATATAATAAATCATAGGTAAGCGCAACGTTGTTATAGAAAGCTGTTGTGTTCAAGCCAGTTTGTGCAATCGCTATCTTAAGAGCAATATTCTCAATAATCTAAATTGCAGAGTTTAAGATACTTCGAAAGACACTCTGATACCGCCTAACTTCTTGCTGCATAAACAAAATTTGGTCGTCTTAACACATTGCGTTGTGTTGCCCTTGGCCAAATTGGTCAAAATTATAGTTGGCGGTTTACAGTGTCATAGTTTACACACATATTCTGTAAGGTTCGGGATTTTACTGTTATAAATGGATTTAGACGAAAATGAAAACTTCAAAATCAAAAGTCTCATTTGTGAGGTGTTATTATATAATACAATTATAGTTATTTTGCGAATTAATTAACAATGGCTAACATTGTAAATATTACACTAAACTGACATGAAATGCAATTTAGTATAATTATTGTTGTTATAAATATTACTTTGTTATATCTACATTCAGGATGTTTTGAAAGGCTAACATTTGTTCTTTTGAAGTCAATAATATTTACTAAATTATTATGAATATAGATATTAAATCTAAGTAATATTGAAATATTGAACTGACAATAGTGTATTTATCACGTTTTATAATTATATAATGAACAGTACTACTTTATCAGTGTTCTTTTAATAGTGTTTTCATCATTTATGGAGTGTGTAATACAACAAAAAACCTATGGTATATCAAGAATGGATAACTATATCAAGAATTCCATTCTTTAATGAATGAAAATAAAACGTTTAGTGTAATGCGCCTAAAGTTAGTGTAATGCGCCTTGTTAAATTATTCGAGTTTTCATCTTCATTTTACACATAAATATATATTGACTTGTCTATCAACGATTTATTGTTTTTACGTTACATTTTTTGAATGATGATGGATTCCCCTATGTATAGTTCAAATTTGTAACTTTTGAATGATTGGTAGCTTGGGAGAGGAACTGTGAGGATTGGAAAACAAAAATATATAAATATAATAATTAAACATAGAGTAGTAATAAAATCAGTCAAAAAGTTCCAAATCATAGTATGTTCATAGCTAAAGCCATTTGTATTGATTAAGTTGTGATTAAGTGAGTTATTTGAACTTTGTGTAGTGCCATTATCACTATAAAAGATGAAGAAATTTAATGAACATTTCTTTTGGTTTATATAAATCATATATCATTATATGTTTAAAATTATATATTTTAATAATGCAACATTTATATAATATTTATAATTATATATTATAAACTGAATTTAATAATTCTCAAAATTTAATATGAACTATTATTTATATATCGTGCTAACTGATGATTTATCATATTATAAAAAGAATGATAATTCAATTTAGTATAAGGGAAACAGATGACTTTGATTGTGTTATTCTAATTTAATCTAACTATTCTTCAAACACTCCAAGATGAAGCGCGTGTATCACTAATGGACAAATGAAGAATCTTGTAGACTTTTCAAAATCGTTTTAAAGTGTAAAAAAGACTGGTAGCAAGTATAAATCCAGTTTCCAGAATTCACAAAGCTGTAGCTTCAAAACAAATTTTTTGTTATGCAGAGAAAAATGTAAAATTATAAAACCAAGAAAACAGATTCTAGCGTAGATTCAAACCTATTGAAAGAGATAATGGTCTTATTCAAAAGCTAACCGTAATGAAATAATTAGTATTCTAGTTTTATATTCTTATTATGAATATTTTTTCAACCCATCATTTATGCCCACTCAGTAAAGACCCAACAGGGCCTCACTGAGTCGTTAGCGGATTAGTTTTACTAGATTCGCTAACTTAATTTCCAGAAACTGGTTCTCGCGTCTCAGTTTCTCTTTGCTCGTTATTTCCTTCGGCTTGCACGGGAGGTTGTTCTGTTGTATTGGCATTGCTTGGTGGTGGTTGCCTTTGATGCATTGTTTCCTTAACTTGATAACGTACCTGGGATCCTTATTAGTTTTTTAAATTTCTAATTTCAGGGTATATTGCCGGTGGTAGATTAGCTATTTCCTAGGGTTTAGCTTCGTTGATATCTTATTAAGTTTATATACAGTGATTTTCTTGTCATCATGCTTCTTTTTGGTTTCTTTGAATTTACGCATCACTGCCGCCTCTGTATCAAATTAACTTTACAATTCTCTTTACAATTTGGGATTTTCTCTTTGAGAGTCTAAATTTTCTTGTCATTACCTTTCGTTGCGTTGGGGATTACTTTGGTCTGGGTGGGTTTGTCAGGTTTTTTCTTTGTGGACGTGTCCTCCAGGTATTTATCGTTGCCTTTTTCTTCTGTTTCCGTAGGTTAAAGATGAAATGGTTAAAGTGAAATATTCTATAATATTCTTCAATTTACTATAATATTTGATTTATAACTTTTATAATACTATTCTTTTAACGTGGTTCAAGTTATTAACAGAACTTTATACTTATTATATTAAATTTTGTCTCATAAATCATGACGATCAACAAGTATATTTATAATATTTACAGTATTTATGTATAAAAGCTTCAATATAGGCTTTTTGAAATGAGCATATTATATTCATACAATTTTATAAGTAATCAACTTTTTAATTTTTCACTTCATTCGTTTCTATCAATACATGGATAATATTTATATACGATCACTTGGAAATGCTCCATTTATCGGTAAAGCGTGTATTTTTGTAGATATACCAGGCGAGTGTTCATTCATTTTAGACGCTGGGACGACTGTAGATTCAAATTAAGCTAGTTTACAAATTAAAAAATAATTTAATCATGATGGGCGAACTGTTATTCCATTCGAGTCTGATTTTGTTTTTATATCGCATGGGCACTAAGATCACGCGGGTGCTATTGAATAGTTAAAAGAAATGAACTGTCCGATATACAGTGGTGGGCCCTCGAAATGCTTTTTTGAATTAGGAAGAAGAATGAAGTTTATTATTTGAATCTTACTTATATCACTGCCCGGCTCAATAATGAGTGTGTTCTCCCTCCTCATCAATACACTCATTAACTCTATTTACTATTGATTTGTAAAGTGCTTCAATCACATCAAGGCCTGGTTGAGCCTTGGATAGCTGTGCTACAATAATTAACGTATATAACTCTGTATATACTTCAATAATAAGTTTCAACTTTACCTAACGTTGTATAATTTAACAATCAAGAAAATTGATTTCTCATTATGAAATGGAAGTGGAAGATCATAAGTAAAATAACTGTTGTTTTAGAGTAGCATCAATATATTATTTAATGCTGGGCCCGACTAACCCACTTGATTCCATTCTTCAAGAAACAAAAATGCATTCATTATTTGAATATTGAGAATGAAAGCGACTGTAACTACCTGAATTATAATTCTAATTAAGCGAAGTACCAATACTTCATCTTGAGCTCCCGGTTGAGATTGAAGAAAAAGTCCTCCATTGTTTTTCGTGATTAAGAAATACCTAAAATCGTTCAGATTGACCCAGTTGAAGATGAACACCGAGGTCCTCTGCAGGTCCAGTGCTTGCGCTACTAGTTATAAATTACATATTGCGTCCGTATACCAATCATTGGATCCTCTTATTCTTTTCTCCAATCAGGCTTAACTACCATATATTTTCGAGATAAAATCTTTCATAAATTAGTTTTGTTGACTAAAACGTAGAAATTACACAGGGACATCTTAAACAAGTGATATAACTAGTTCAGATTGGTACAATATTTTATGAATTCATCCGTTGGACCCAGAAATGAAGAGAATACAAACGCTTCAGAACTGCCTAAGTTTGTTAAGTGAATTAGTTGACCTTCCCTAAACATCTTCTACCGCGTTTATTTTTGTCATTGCCGTCCTTTTATTGCATGTGGTAATTTCTATTTTTCCTTTTTGGAATATTAAATACCGACTTTGAATAGTCGATTATGGTCTAATACGATCGAAATCATATTTTTGGCCCTCTTGTGTTAATGAGTAGTTCATGAATAATCTCCAACTTGAGATTATTTATTGGAATTTGTCATCCGCATTAGAAGTGGCAAAATATTTTAATATATAATTACTCACATAGTAAACAAGAAAAAGCAATTCCACCTCCCATAACTGTATGCTAGTAAAATAACTCGTGCCCTAGTCGATTAAAGTATTATGCCTGTATAATTCTACGAACCTGTTTTTCCTATTAAGGGATAAAATGATATTAAATTTACAATAACGCCTGCCTCACACATTCCAGGAGCTGCTATTTTTACCTATGAATCTCCTTCTGTTACTCTAGTGTACACAGGCGACTGGTAGTTATAAGATTCTTTTATGTTGTCTAGAGCAGAATTTTTATAACGTCCTGTGGATATATTTATTACAGAATCAACTTTTGCTTAATTGATTCTGAATGCAACACTTTGCGAGCAAGTAACTCACTATTAATAAGTTTCATTGCTTTCCGCTTAAAATTCTCCAACAATTCATCCTGTCATGACTTCAGGACAAGCCTAGTCTTTAGCTTCGTAACTTACTCATTTTGCTCACAGACTTGGTCAATCCGGATATGAAATAACATAAGGATAATAAAAGTAAATACATTAAAATTACGTTTCTCACAGTTCACAGTCCGAACTTAATCCAATTTCTGGATTAAACTTCAAGCCAATTTTTTCTCCTTATAAATAATTCGTATAGTCCAGACAACTGAGTTTTGATAAATCTAGAAGAGTTCTTATCTCAGCCCCTTAAAAACTTGTAGGTGGAATCACATTAGATTTAATATTTGAAAATATTGAAACTAAAGATGCGCTATTAGTAATGAACTCTGCTATTGAAGGTTCTCTTTAGTGGAGACTTTATCATTAATTAGTACAATAAGTAAAAAGAGATAATATGAAAGAATTTGTTAAAGTACAGCTGCAAGGAGCTGTTTTGAGCTACGCTACCCATTGTGATTTCGCAGATTTAACAAGAGTTGTTCAGTGGATGAAACCTGCTTTGCTTGTTGGAACACATTGTAGTCGTTTACAAAATCTTAAAATCCTTGAAGATATGGTTTCGTTTGTTAGTCCAGAGAGTAGATATGTAACACTATAACAAGGCGTTATCACAGTCAAAAGAAGGATGCAATCTTTATGTAGTGATAACGATTAGAAACCACAGTAGTGTACCAGAATTAAATTAAATATCCCTTTGTAATAAGCTATAGATAGACTTTTTAGTGCTGGGATATATATGCGAAAATGGGGCGATGGATTTAGATGTGGCGGTCTAATGTTATATGAAGATCTCGTTATCATCGTAGGGTCTCCACTTCAATATCATTATGTGTGTAGTTTATTAGAAATCGACTTCACATTAGTGCTTGCAGTAACAAAATGAAAACTTTACAAAACATTCTTAATCAAAAATTGTTGATTATAAATTAATATTAAAAAATAATATAAATTATTTCTATTACTTATTGAGAAATTTGTTAATATTTACTTTAAATATAGAACTATTTTAGTATTTTTAATGATATGAACAGGCATGATAATACTAGTAACAAACATATAGAAAACATCTCACTTATATCTCGTTATAGATCGAAATAACCTAATTTAGTTTATAGAAATCAGATTTCAATATTCAGATTTAATTAATCCACCACCATACTAGATTTAACACCCTGCACACTATCCAAGATATTATCCACCAATAAATATTTAAGAATGCTACACATTAAGACTTGTTTCTATTTAAAATCCAAGCCAAAGACCTGTTAATGGCATTGCTAATCCCACTTCACCTTGAAAACTACACTTTGATATTGAAACTTATGAATTTTCTAACCACGAAGCAATAATACCTCCACAACCAGTAATTGTTTTCAATTAGAAAGTAGCATTTACATCTTAAAGAGAAAAATTAGATCCCCTACCATTTGCCAAACCAGTTGCATTTTAGGTTGTTTGCAATTAAACCGAGAGTGTAACAAAAGAAAATGTAAGGTGTAATAGTTAAGCGGATATAGCAGCGCAATTTTAGCCATGGGCTACAATTTATAGCTAAGAATTAATAATTCCAATTGAAATTGCATTGTGTAATAAACCATAAAAACTTGTAGCGTTTATTGTTAAATTTATTTATGTATTTTCAATTTGTAGTTAGTTAGAAAATATTAGCGAAATATGTTAACCATTCAAACTGAAAGTAAATTAGGAATTTTACACACGTGTTGTTAAGCCAAATATACTTTGTGTTTGCTTACCAGAATCAAATGTTCTAAAGAAAAAGTCACCGCTATTAACAGTTATATCATTAATTGATAATGTGTGCTGGCAATAAATCTATAACGTGTGATGAATTAATAATTACTTATTACACACCTTCATGCTACTTTGTAATTCTTATTTAAATGACGCGTTACACAAAGATATAAATTGTAGCATCATTTTTCGTGGAGTGAAGTAATAATAAATGTTCAGAAAATAAATATATTAATAGTTTAATATCATCATCTTAAATAAGCAATTCACAAATATAGAATTAATAAGTATCACAAATATATTATAATTAGTAAAGTAATATAATTAATATTACTATATACTGCCAAGTAAACATTACAAATGAATAGTTAGTTAGTTAGTTCTACTGTTTTAATACTGATGTATATTGAAAACATTACACTCGAAACTTCTTTATAAGAAATATAAATCAGACATAATAAAATAGAAATAAAAATGTATTTCATTCAATTATATGTTCAAGTTCAAGTGTGAACTAACTCTGGAGGCTCCAAGTCTTCAATTATCGACGGTTACTCCGAGCCCATCCGATCCAGTATTGTATTGGGTTTCGTCTTCTCGTATTGCTCCAACACCCTCAAGGCCTAGCGGTGCTCGCTGTGTTTTCGTTTGCTTTCCTCCGTCGTGATAGTGCCATTGCAGATCAGCTGGTGTAATGCAGTTTGACTTCTTAGTAAGTGCGTTATTGCAAGGCAGCAGTGTCTACTTAGGAAGGAGTCTGTGATCTCTGCCAGGATAATGTAAATTATATATGTTAATTCATTTATTTTATACGTTTGATAACACAATAATGATACTTGATATATTAAATATTTTTCTATCACTAATGCTAATCTATTTACTCAAAATAATTTAGTACTACGTACGTACATGCTTTTAATGTAACTGGTTAATATACTATGAGATTATGAACATATTTTACCTTATTACACAAATTATCTTACAATATTCATTTTTCACTTTAAATGAAGCCTATATGCAAGAAATTTACAATCAACGTGAATAACTGCATTAAATCCCTTGTGTACTTCTCAATTGGAACTCTTGGTCTGATTTTGCTCACGGCCTTCTCAGATAAATTGAGCTCTCTTGACAAAGGGCTCGCAACGTGGGCGAAGAATTTAAACCAGAACGGGAAGAACGTTTTTGAAAACGGGGTAATTTTATTCTGCAACAAGAACCAAAAGCTCGTTTTCATCATCGCGCTTGTTATCATAATTGTATTAGTGCTCTACGACTTACTAATAGCTAGAATTCCATTCAAGACGCATAAATTCGAGTACCTGTACATATTACTTTAGGTATTTACGTTCGTGCTGTTTTCATCGGTCATGATCCAGATAATGAAGTTCTACTTCGACCGCCCGAGACCTAGGCACACGATCGACATGCACCCGCCTGGCGATACGGACCTTCAATGCAAACTGCCGTTCCAAAAGGCGTTCACCAGGTACTACGGCCCGAATCCATGCGATTACTCGCTTGAATCATGCCCGTCTGGACACGTTCAAGGCGTAGCTACCGCGTGCATCATCCTGCTCTGGATTGCGATTTACAACTACAACTTCACGAATAAATACACATCCATCAAGAAAGTCAACGCAGTTATTAGCATATGCGTGATACTGTTCTCAGGTTGCATAACAGCTGTTTTGATTCCATCTGTCATGATTTCCCGCATCGTCGCAAGCGCGCATTACTTCACAGATGTTATGGGCGGGTTGCTTGTAACCATTTTGTCAATGTTTGTTCTTCCTCTGTTTGAACCTACATTTGATAAACAAGAAAAAAGCGAGTATCATTCTGTTAATTAAGTTTAAATGAAGAGCGCGAAGGAGTTTGAAACCGTTTCATTCAACAGAAAAGATTAATAAGAAAAATTATTAGATGCTTGGCATGAATGATATTTATTCTTAAATTTTCTTTCTAACATCATTTGTCGTGCTGAAAATCATGACGAGATTCTTGACGCCTAGGCATTTCATAAATATTGTGGTAATGATATATTAATAGAATGTCTACGCATGCTACAAATCTCGTCACTTTTCAAAAAGCCCTATATTCGGGATTCGAACCCATGAGGAATTTGATGTAATCCTAACGTCAGAACCGTGGGATTGTGACGAGAATAATAGCAGCGCTAACATCACTTAACAATTTTATCGTGAACAAACAGTGATGTAAAAGTCCTCTCAAGAACAGTAATGCTTAAATTAAGTCTGATTATTAACATATTAACATTAAAATATAACTAAAATATAAATAGCTCTTTACCTTTAAGTTAAGGCATTTCAAAAATGAAAAGATTCAAATGAAAAGGAACTAAAAATAATTCTCATTGTTAATAGAAGAACGACCGTTTAATACCAAGAATTTCCGGTTCGGTCCTTTTTTCCGCGTCAATAATTTTCCACTCGTTTTTATTCACGATGAGGATTTTGTTTTCGCTTTGGACGACGAACTGTTCCTTTGAGGCTTCGATGAAGAAAGCGTTTTTGTTGCAGTCGAAGCCGAATAAGTGGTACACTGCTAGTTCGCGGAACAGCTAATATTATTAGCACAAGCAGAGAACGTGCTGATTGTTACAGATAATTTCTGCCTCGGAAGCGAATAAAACACCGAGCATCTGCAGTAACTCCTAATGATTTTGATACTTAGTTTTATCCAGCGCATACTGCTTAATCAAATAAAAAAGAGCTGTATCACCACTTTCATTTAAATTCTTCAATAAATGAGTGCTTTACTAGAAGAGCTCGAAATTATTTGCTCGTATTGCATCAAATAATGCAGTCATATAAAGTGGAGCGAAAAATATTATAATATGATGGTAAATTAAATCAATGTCACAAATCCCACAGCCTATCCACTCTATCCACCGTAAACGTCTCAATTACTTAATTATCCCTGTTTTACACCTTACATATAAATTGTGAGAATTGCTCGTTATAATACCCGTCTTGCTTCAAGCTTATAAGGATTTATGACACGTTTTCTAAAGGATGCGTGTATATTTCGTAATTTTCATCATTTATTACTGCAGTTACAGTTAAATCTCCATTTTAGCCTTCTTCAAGTTGCAAACTATGATGCTCGTATTACTATTAATCTTCATATTTACATAATGACAACTATTTGTCACAAAATTTGAATATATAATCAAATTGCAAAGTATTTCGAGCAACAAAGCGTTAGTTTTAGAATAGCTACAAAGAACCTGATAGAACTGCAATTTCTGGTTTACTCTGAATTGGTACAATTTAAATATAATCAAGTTATTATGATATCAGCATATTTTAAAGTACTTCAACTAAAACTTAACCATATTTCCCACTTAAAGAGGCACCTGATAAGCAAATTTTAGAGTTCCAAATACCATAATCAGTCTACGACTCCATTTTGTTTTCGTAGTCTAATTAACTTTTAATTTAACTTATGAGGAAGTTACTGCAGATTGCTGCGTGTTCATTCAATATATTTTCAAATATTCTATTGTTGAGTTTAAACTCTATGATATCGGTTTAAAATGGCGTTTCGTTAGGTATTAGTCTAACGCCGTTGGAATATATGTGAAATAGTTTATCTTTGCGTCTGAGGTATTCGAATAGGTTTGAGTCAGCTGTGCCGATAATTGAGGTTCCGTCAACGATAAAGTTTTCAATTTGTAGTTGTAGATTTTTAATGGTTGCTCCTGCTGCTTGAAGTTCGTCTTTTATTCTTTGGTGTATTTTGAAGAATCCGTATTGGATTGATGAGTTGTGTAGTGTTTCTTTGAATCTGAGTGCGTCGAATTCGTCAACGTATTCTGAGAATCCGACGTCGAACGAGTTGTGTCCGATATCAGCTCCGATGTATATTCCAGGCTGAGTGGGTTCTATTAGGCAGCATGCGGTTGCTTCGTGGATGAGTGTTATTTTGGGTGTTTGGTTCGTTTTGACCGCGTTTTCTTCTTTAAAATCGAATGCGGTGTTCATAGCTTCAACGATGATCTGCTTCGTGCTCGCGGTGAGCTAAAAAATGGGGAATATGACGTAAACCTCGTAAATCTCGTCCTCAAGTATTTAATCGAGTAAAAATTTAACCTACCCGAAGAACAGTTCCATTATTTTAATTATTGGAATTGGAACGTCCTCTTCACTCTGAACGTTTTTCGCCAGAACCTCCAGGCCACCGTTTACGAGGACCTGTTTGTAGTCTGAAACGGAGTAAATATCTTCTTCATGTGGGATCTTTCGTTGTCCCTCGAAGAAAATGTTATTTATGGTGAGATTTTCAACTGAGGTGTTTAATTTTATGTACATGGTGGACGAGCTCTTCGTCCCAGGGCTATTCCCGCTGATTGAGACCATTGTGGTCTGGTTTGACTGCGGGTAGTGCACGGCGATCCCTGAATTCTTCGCGCCACAGTCAATTGACAAAATGATCACTTGAGGCATTGGTGTGAGTTTATACACAAATATTTATTGATTAAATTATACACGCTTCTAAATCGTGATATAATCTATTCACATCCCTAAATGGGAGGCCAACTTGTTGAATCACTGCCGGCAAATATTCAATAACTCAGCAAAAACTACCAAATAAAGAAAAATTTCGGAAATCTCATACTACCAGAATTTTAAACAGCCAGAGCAATATACGACTCACTCACACAAGAACAACTTCTTGAACTTCTTCAAAATTTCCCATACATAACAAAAAATATTAAATTACACGATATAGACTTCGATTTCTTCAAGTAACTTGTTTACACTATTGTTAATGCAGGAAATAAACCTACAAAAGCTCGCATTCATTTCTTATTTTTTGACAAAGACTTTTCTGGAACCATGAATTACAAAGAATTACATTCTTTACTGCTAAAATTAGGTTATGATGCTGATATAAACGCAGTAGGCGAATTAGTGATGTCTATTGCTGATTCAGAAGTATAAGGAGATGGTGATTAATTTGATAAGCGTCAGTTAAGTGTTATGATGTTTGAAAAGGTCGCATAAGCGTTAGAAGAAGACTGAATTTATGATATATTAATATATTACATATAAATGATTGCTCATTCTATTGAAATAACTAAATTATAAAATTATTTCTTAATTATAACTTCAAACTCCATTTTACTCAAGCGTTTTTTCAACCTTTATGATATTAGTATGCGCAGGACTATAAGTAAAAGTGCTGCACCTCCAACAATACAAAGTGTTATAATCTACCAGTTGTTTAAATTAACATTAACGTGCGTTTATTAATTATTATTTATATATTTATATTATATTGTCAAGTTATTCACAATAATGCTTTCATTAATGATCTATATATTATCTTAATCACATTATGCGTTAGTATCTTAAATAGTTAAGTTTTAACACTAAAGATTAGAACTATTTAAAATTATATTTGCTGCTTATAAAGACAACTAATTAAGAACATCAATAGTATTATTCACTTTAGTAGTATTTGCACTAATTATATTTTGGTTGATTATAATTTTATTAAATAGCAGTTATTACGATATTTTTATATCAGATAATTCAATATATGAAATTTTAAATCCAAGTTAAACTGAAAAAATATTTTAATTATTTAAATATAATTGGCGCAATGTTGTATAGGTTCTCCCTTATATTAAACTAATTTGATTTGTTGTATCAGTACCTTAAAATATAATGATATTATCTAAGTATAAATTTAAACTGTTGACATTTATATAAGTTAAGTTATTTTGAATTACAGCAAAAGATTCGATACAAGTAAAATTAGTGTTAAATAGTACTTAAGGATTTTCTTAATATCTAAGAGTTTCTAAATAATCAATGTACAATAAATTATTACCCATATTATAGTTAATTAAAGTTGTAAAACAGAGCTTAGCTTACAACCCTTGGTTATTAGGTTTGCTCACATAATTGTTTCCGTTACCTACAACAATTGAGTTTTATGGTAATGCTATATCTTTTGTAATATTACCGGCCCATCTAAATCCATTGTATTTAATAACAGTGTATGTATTTTAGTTATTTAAATTCAGAATACAATTACTTAAGCAAATAACACTAGGTTAAATATTATTTATTGGTAATAATATCATTTTAATATCCTGTGTATTGAAATATCCACTTGCTCTGTTTAATTCAAATGTATCGTTTACTGTGTTGTTCCAGCATCTTGAATCAAAATAATTAGTACTAATTGGAAGTAATATTTTAACATTTGAATTTATGTTAGAAAAATTATATGTTAGAACTTTATTGACTGTTATTGAACAATACTCAGCGAATATTTACGATGACATTACTTATATTTAAGATAATAGTTAAGTTATACCTAATTAATATGTATTAAATGATGTATAAAGCAATTTTGTGGTTACTGATTCTGGATGGCCAGAAATTTAATATTGAATATATACAAGTGGTGGAAGGTTATTTAGTGATATTGGGCAATTAATTGGTATGTTAATATTTGTAATATAGTTAACACCAAAATATTAGTCAAAAACACTATAATCGACAAGTTGTGTAGAATCAATACTGTAAAAGTAAAAACTTTAGTTATTTTGTATTATCTTAGGGATTATAAGTCCGAGAAGAGGGATATATAACATTAATACTTGAAATGAAATACTTTTGAATGGTGATCCAAGTTTGAGAAAATAAAATTGAAAATATATAATGATTAATAGACATATGTTATACAATTCCATTAAATATTATATTATATATTTCGATGTCGTTTTGGGGAAATTAAACATATAAACATTAAACAAATTAAAATGTCTATAATTTATATTATATAATACTATCACAGTTGGTTAATTTCAGATAAATAACAAAGCATTCCAGCAAATTTATGTAATGGAACTACTATTAAAGCGTCGCTTTATACAATATCTTATTCTTACAATGGAACATTTCTCTTTAAAAATATACGCATACGTGGATGATATAAAGAAGAAAACACTGGATCTAACCGTGGATCTTTCAATTCTTATCGAAATGATGCGATAAGTTGGGTGGGGCTTAACTATTTGATTTTGTCATACATCAATACTAGCGCATCCTTGCCCATAATTATTTTAAGGTTATTTTCAATTTATGCTTGGTTTGGCATTCTATTTTAATTCATTGAAGGAATGAGGTGGTAAAATTCTTTTTTCAATATTAGCTTATATTCTATTCCACATTAAGTAATACATAATTATAACATGTAGGGACAAGTATTTGATGAAGAAATGCTAAATAATTTGTAAAGAATTAGGAATCCTTTGACAGTTCCTTTATTTTCTGTCTTTTATTTACTGATTTTAATACAATTTTTGCGTATGTATTGTTCCAAAAATTTCCACTTCCCCACCGCAAAATATGTCATAGCATTAAAATCTTTGGAATTTTATGCGTGACACCGCTCGAGTAATAGGAAATGTAGATTTCGGAGAGTAGCTTCCGTAGGAGTTCCAGCCGTGTTTGGTTGACTTCATAGAGCGCAAGGATCCGGCGAAAACCATTTTATTCGTGTATTACGACGCGAAGTCGCAGCTCCACGTGGAGCACCAGTTGAACAAGACTCCTGGCTGGCCGAAGCTGAATCCGGTGCACCAGACCGCATTATCCCCCGCGATGCCGTCTGACCTGCTCAAACCAATCGAGTCCCAGCTCAGCACCTCCCCCGACCTCGAAACCTCCCAGCCCCTCGAGACCTCACAGCCCCCGGTTCAATCCCTGGCCATGTCAGCTACTGAGGCCTCAGTGTTCTTCTTCGTGCACGCACAGCCAGAACAGAACGAATGGCGTTAACGCGTTCAGTCCGGTCTGATTACCCCCTAAATAATCGACCAGCTCCTGAACACAATGAACTCCGTTTTCGTTCCCTGGATCAAGAGCTGCCAAAACTGGCCCGTAAGTGTCAAAGACGAGTTCATTAATCAACTTGAAAGATACCTCAGCTCAGTAACTGAAGCTGCCCATTTAATTAGAGGAAGGACCGTATTGTATATCCCACTGTTCGAGGACGCGAACCCACAAGAGTTCTCCAGGAATAAGGACATCATCCCCAGACTTGAGACACTCGTCGTGCACTGGACCAGATAAATCAAAGAACTCATATCAGGCGTGCACCAAGACAAACAAGAAGAAACACTGGTCACTCAATAACAAGAAGAAGGATTCCAGCCGTTCCCACTCCTCCCCAACCCACTCAGCGAAATCGAGTACTGGAGAAGACGTAACGACGACTTACAACAAGTAATCGTACAGCTGAAATCACCAAGCCTCATGAACATCGTTCAAACACTCAAATTCGCATAATCACACTATGCACAACAATTTGAACACCTAGAAAAAGAACTGCAAGAAAAAACCAACGAGGCACAAAGAAATCTTGAAGACCTGTCAATCATCCAACCAGCATGCGAAAAACTGACCCAAACCAATAACCCACAAGAAATAATGGAAACCCTACCCACTCTCTTGTCCGATATTGAAAAGATCAGCTCAGAATCAAATTACTACAAGATACCAAACAACTTATCGTAGTTAATGAGAAGAGTCGCCAACGCTGTCGTAAATGCTTGCGCATCCTACATTAAACTGAGAGATGTATTCTCCAAGGATGCGTTGTATTCAATCAAAAAGCTTTTAGATTGCAGAGACTTAATCAAGTTCTTCCGCGAATCCTACAAGAAAATGTGCGAACATCAAAAATGGGAAGACGATAATTCAGTTATCGCTTCATGTGATGCGTTCAGCTAACGTTGCGTAGATTTGTGTGAAATTTGCCAAGATCGCTTGCAATTCGTAAGACCGCAAACTCTTTTAGAATGCCGTACTGGAATTGTTTAAAGAATCCAAACATAAATCTAAAATTCAACATAACAAGACCCTGCTTTAGCATAATTATTAGATGTTATGAATTCTATTGGTAGATTCACTGGAGACGCTGATGATAAGAGAGAAGTTAAGCAAGACGAATACCAGGATGGAGATTATTTATTACCAAAATTCCCAGGTAGCCAAGGTCTTATTATTAAAAAAGGTTTAAGAGAAATGGAAGATAACTTTATTAAAGCTCTCACCAAGATCTAAACTGTAAATTATAATCACTTAGATGTAAGATCAAGTCAATGGCATGAGCACATTGCTCAATATCGTTAAGATGTAAAAGACTTAACTGTTTTTGCTGAAAATATTATGAGAACAACCTTCAGTTAAGTTCAAAATTCAGTAGTCGATTCTTGCGCTGTTTTGGAAGCTTTTGAACATTTGGCCTCAAGATAAAGTTTAAAATCTAGTGTTTAAAAGAGAATTTCTGATACAATTAGAACTTTTATCAACGAAGCCAATTCATTGAAGCAATAATCTGAAAAGCTTAAGTCAAGTTAACCAACTGATTAAGAAAAGGTATCTTTGAACAAGCTTTTATCTCATCAATGTTTCATGGCCGATAAAGGTAGCCTTGCAATTAATTACAAAAAGTTGCTTTTCCAATTAGAAAGAGGTTGGACAGAAATTTTAAACTGGTTGCCACCAGTGGCTAAAACTATCGCCCAAGATGCATATTCTCTTCATAAAATTTAATAATCAGGTTAAAAAGATCAACAAATTTAACAAAAATTGTAATAACAAACTTTACTGAATGATTAGATTTAGAAAGACGAATATGAAGCTGTTGATATTTATGTGAAAACAAAGATAATGTTTGAATCAGAAATTGATAACACTTTCACAACATGGCGCACAAAAACTTTGAACCAAATTCCAAGTTAATTCTTAAAGAATGAAGTAATTGTTAAAGAACCATCTTCTAGATTTTAAAATTAAGTTTAATAACACAAAGAAGATACTCAAAAAGCTTTGTAATCTAAATAACAAATAGCTGAAATCAATATCACCTTACTTGAAAACAGACTTAAACTTAATTTCCCAGCTGAAGTAGAAGAAGCTTTATAAGAACATTTGTTATGGAATAATATTGGTATGGACAGCCCATCTGATGTAAAAGAGTTATACTATCGTAGAACCAAACTTCATATGAATAAGATGCTTGTCAATCAATGTGTTATAGAAGTTAATAACGTTTTAGATAATTTACAACCAGAGGACGTATCATTATTCAAGTCAAGACTTTCCAAGCTTGCAAATTGTATCGAACCATTATTTTAAAATAAGGGTTGGGAAAATATCAATTTAAGCTAAATCATTAACAAAGTTAGGAAAGAGGCAGTTGATAATTATCAAAAGATATGTTTGTACTATGAGAAAAAGCTTGTAATTGAAGATTCAATCAAACAATTATTGAATATTTAGTTGATTCAAATTAGAAAGCCAAACTAAAAAACATCCACAACTGTAAATCTTCAAGAGTTTGTTCAATATTAAGTACAAGTTAGAGCTAATTCTATTAAAAATATTTAACAAACATTTTAAAATACATTAAACGCATTAATGTCTTGTTATGATATTTTCAGATCTGATGGAGATGAAGTGCAAAACGAATGGATAAAACATGTTCAGTTCATTGACGAACTTCTTGAGAAAACCATAATAGAAATGTATACTAAACAATTCCACGAATTCGCGGTTGCAATCACTGGTAGAAGAAATAAACCAGATGATATTAAATAATATAAATCAACCAGCGATCCTATATTTATGTTGCAAATGTTTTTGAATGGTAACAAAGGACCAGAACTAGATCCGACTGTTAAAGAATTCAACAACGATATTTTGAACACTCTTAAGCAAACTATTCATGATGTTATCCCAAGAATTCCACGTTTAAGCTTAAGCTTAATTGAAAAAGAAACAAAACTTAGAGAAGATACTATAATAGCTAAAGAAGCAGCTGCAAAGTAGTTGATAATTTAAAAAGAAAACGAAGGCTTAACTCTTTCTGATCAAGATAAAATAGATATTTGGAAAGATGTTGAAGTATGGAAAAACACAAAGATTCCACAATACATAATAAAAGGAAAATACATTGATTTGTTTTCTAATTTAGATAAATTCTGGGAAGGTAAGTTTAATTAAGAAATTAACACAGAGTCAGCAATGGAATCTGTAATCACATGGGTGTTAACATATTTCGAAGAATTGGGTCACTAAGTCAATCAAATTAAAACATCAAAATATTTCAAATATACTGAAATATGGTAAGAAAATCCAATTAATTATTACTTAACTCATGAGAAAGAATTGCAAGACCTAAATATTTATAAAGAAAAGATGGAGAATTTCTCATCACTCCATACAGAAATATAGCAAGAACCAAGTCACATTATTAATTAAATAATATATTTGGACACTAGCAATTTAATTAAGGATGTTAACTAGCGTGTCCTTGATTTCAGAACAAATCTGTTAGGAGCTTTAATGCAATCTTCAATTAACGACTTAAACAATCACGAGCAAAGATTAAATGAAATCATTGACTAAGTAGGAAAGCCAAGCCAATCAATTTAAGAACTTAAAGAGTAAATTGTGAAGTATAGTTCTGCGAAAAAATATATGGAAGGTGTAGAAAATATTAGAAAACCGATTTAGCTGAAATTTTAAGCTTTGCATTAATTAGATGCAGAAATTCCTTCTGATAAAATAGCCCTTTTAAAATCTATAGAAGGATTAGAGAAAGATGCATCTGATAGAGTCACTGTTGCTCAAACCATGATAACTAAGGAAAAATAAAAGTATACAGATTAAATATCAATGGATATGAACCAAATATAAAAGGAAGCTAAGTAACTCAAAGAACAAATTGAGTTAGAAGGTCCATTTAGTAATAATCTTGTGAGTAAAAATCCTGAAGAGATGGAAGATGCTGATGTCGCTGAATCAAAGAAAAAACTTAAAAGTTTCAATGAAGATTTAGAAAGATTGAAAGGAAAGATAGAAAAAGTTGAAGACGACCTAAAAGGATTTTCATCCGAACAATTTGTTAACACTAAAGAAATAGTTGCAATCAAAGCAATTTTAGATGCTTTAGATAATATTTGGAACTTTGCAGGTGAATGGAATGAATTCTTCAAGAGAATTGGTTAATAATAATTGAAAAGTTTGGCCCAAGACTCAATAATTGAATTTACTCACAAAAAAGAACTTTCGCTTAAGAAACTTGTCATCGGTTCCAACTCAATGATAGAACCTAAAAACTATTAAATAGTTAAGTTTTTGCAAAGAAAAATAGAAGAGTTTAAACCAATACCATCACTTATTGTTGACTTATAAAATCCAGCTATGAGATCTCGTCACTGGGCTTAAATCACACAGTCTACAGGAATTCATATTGAGATACCAAATACTGCTGATCCTGATATTGTTGATAAGATATTATTAGATCCATCCAGCAAATATTTCACTCTTGGATTTATATTGAAGCAATAAATGTAAATGCATTCCGATATAATTGGATAAATATCTGGTGGAGCTACGCAAGAAGAAATGATTGAAAAGAACGTTGCCAAAATTGAAACCGATTGGAATGCTATAGAATTTATAACATCTGCATTTTAATCTAAAGGAATAGGTGGCCAACATCAATCAACTGCTCAACACTATATCTTAAGACAAACCGAAGACATATTTTAAGCTTTAGAAGAATCTACTTTGTAAATTTCTGCTCTCAAAGGTAGCAAATTTGCAAAAGCATTTGAATTTAAGTTAGATTGTTGGGAAAATTTGCTCAATCAAATTTAAGAATCCATTGAATTGATTTTATAAACACAAAGATCATGGATGTATCTTGAAAGTATATTTGCTGCTTCTGAAGATATTAGAAAGCAATTACCAGCTGAGGCAATAAATTTCGATGATGCTAATGATAATTGGCGTAGAAATATGACAAGTGTATTTAGAACAAAGAAGGCATTGCTTTGTCTTGATGTTACTGAAGTAGTATCGCCAAAAATCTAGCTAAAGAAAACTTCTAATTTAATTAAATCTATGCTATAAATAATCAAGACTCTTGACAGTGTATAAAAATCACTTGAAGACTATCTCGAATTAAAGAGAAGCTAATTCCCACGTTTTTACTTTTTGTCAAATGAAGAATTACTTGAAATATTAGCATAAGCTAGAAATCCATTAGCCGTCTAACCACATATAAAGAAATGCTTTGATGGTATTAAAGAATTAGACATGACTGATAATAAAAAGGGAATTATTGAAGCGTAAGGGTTACACGGACTGTGCAATGAATATGTACCATTTAAAGCCCCTGTAAATTGTAGTTAAGCAGTAGAAGTTTGGCTTACTTAAACTGAGGATGCTATGAGAGCAACATTGAAAGATATGATTGGTCGTTGTTATGCCAATTTCGTTGAAGACAAGCTTCCACTTCCAATACTATTAGGTAAATGGCCTGGTTAACTTTGTATTGTAGCACAACAACTACGATGGACTTCTATGGTATCACTAGCATTAAATATGGGAAGTACTGTTAAAATTCCTGAAGGTGAGTTGACTGAAGAACAAAGACAAGATTTATCAAATGAAAGTTTAGACGTTGTAAGAAAGCATTTGAAGAATGCTAGAAAACGATCAGTCATGTTCTTACAAAAACTAACTGAAATATTCTCAAGTTATGGTGATATGTTCAAACAGCTTTAAGATAGAGGTGTTTTATCGTAAACACAAATTAAAAACTTTTAACCAAAACTTATTGCTAATAAGACTAGAGCTCATATTACACTAGAAATTCACAACAGAGATATTATTGATCAATTATATCACGCAAAGGTCTAAAGTGATACCTGCTTTGAATGGTTCAGTTAACTTAAATTTGTGATTTCATAAGAAGACAAGAAGAAAGATTCTGTTATCACACCTTTAGTTCAAGTTAGATAGACAGACACTTCAATGGATTATCAATATGAATATTGTAATAACTCTGGAAGATTAGTTATCACCCCATTGACAGATCGTTGTTACATTACCATAACATCTTCAATACAGATAAAGAAGGGTACTTTACCACAAGGCCCAGCAGGAACAGGAAAAACTGAAACAGTTAAAGATTTATCTAAAGCTATTGCTGTTTTGTGTGTCGTATTTAACTGTTCTGATGGTTTAGACTACAAATCATTAGGACGTATGTTTTCTGGTTTATGTCAATGTGGTGCTTGGAGCTGTTTCGACGAGTTTAACCGTTTACTTCCTGATGTGTTATCAGTTGTTGCATAGTAAGTAAATTGTATTTTGCAAGCTGTTTCCAGAAAGGCTGAGCGCTTTATGTTCGAAGGTCGTGAGATACCATTAAACACCTTCTGCAATATCTGTATTACAATGAATCCAGGTTATGCTGGTAGATCAGACTTACCAGAAAATCTTCAATAATTATTCAGACCGATTTCCATGGTTGTACCAGATATGAGACTTATTGCAGAAGTTATGATTCAATCTGAAGGTTTCAAAGAAGCTAAAATATTAGGACAAAAACTAACCAGTTTATTCTCTCTGTGCAACTTACAATTATCCAAATAATCCCATTATGATTGGACATTACGTTCATTGAAAGCTATCTTAGTTGCTGCTGGATCCTTAAAGAGATAAGATCCAGATTAAAAAGAAGATTAAATACTTATGAGAGCAATGCAATTCTCAACTGAACCTAAATTGATTAAAGCTGACTTGCCATTGTTTAGAGGTTTAGTTTCTGACTTATTCCCAGGTCTTGAATTGCAAGAAGTCCGTTATGGTTTGATGGATGCTTGTATTGATACAGAGTTCATTATACGTAATCTATACTTCAATCCTAAATAGAAAGAAAAAGTGTTGCAACTTTATGAAGCAAAATTAGCTAGACACGGTGTCATGCTTATCGGTAGATCTGGTGGTGCTAAAACAACTGCGTATGAAATATTGTGCTCAGCTATGATAAGATGTTACAGAGCACTTGTAGAATCATGCGATCCAGCTAAACCATACAAAAATCCTTATTGCGCATTTTTGAAATCTGTATTGGATTCAGGAGAAGTTTAAAATCTGAATAGCATCCTGAAACAAGTGTACGGAGATAATTCTGGTCAAGATCGTTAACTTGGAGAAAAGAACCATTTTGTAAAATGTATTCATTACATGAAAGAATAATTGAAGGAAAAACACGATCCTTCGTTCAAATCACAGTTAACAGAACCAGTTTATGATCTAAAAGTTTAAACTGTTCATGATAGACAGTTCCCAGTTTAAATTAAATTTATGAACCCGAAGTCACTTACGCTCAATTAACTTTATGGTGCTGTTGACCCGAACACTATGGAATGGGTTGATGGTATTGTTTCAAATATCCTGAGACAGAGCTCAAAGGACTCACAATTTGGTTAAACATTTGGTGACTATTCCATTGAAAAATTCAAAGAATTCATAAAAGTTGAATCACAAAATAAGGATTCCATTAAAACTGATATGATCAAAGAACTTACCTCAGTGTAAAACTTTTGGATAATGTATGATGGACCAGTTGACACACTGTGGATTGAATCTCAAAATTCTGTGCTTGATGATTCAAAAGTTTTAACGTTAGTTAACGGTGAACGTATCGCATTCCCCAACCAAGTTTCAATGCTTTTCGAAGCTAATGATCTTGACGTAGCTTCTCCAGCTACTGTGTCTCGTTGTGGTCAATGCTACTTTGACTTAAACGATGTAAACTTTGAATGGTAATACTGGTAATGGGTTGAACAAAGATACAAGACAGCTAAAAAGGTATAAAACGTTGCCCCAGAAACCCTGAATGCAATCGGTGAAATTTTGGAAGGATTTTCGATTAAGGTACTGAGAAAGCTATTTTCTCTGAGATAATCTGGATAATTGCCTCAATTAATTAATCAAGCTGATTATGCAATCGTTAGATTATTTATTTAATTATTCGAGACTTTTGCTACCGATTATAATGGTCTTGTAATTACTCCAGGTGAAGATAACTAAATCGTAAAAACGCTTGAAATGATTGTTATTTACTGCGCCATTTGGGCGTTTGGAGGTTCCTTATCCAACGAAGGCCGTAAAAACTTCGATATGGCTGTTAGAGAATTGGATGGTTCTTTACCATCCTCAGATTCAGTGTTCGAGTACAGAGTAGACATGCAAAAGAAATAATGGTAACATTGGGGCGACCTCGTTCCAAAGAACTGGAGACCTGATGCAAACTAACCTTTATTCTCAGTTATTGTTCCAACAGTTGATACGATTAGAACCGAGTATATGATGAAAGCAGTTTTACTCAATTCCAACTTGACATATTTGAGACAAAGAAATAACAGAAACTTAGCCGGCACGAATCAGTACATTACCAATTACGGTACATTACTATTTGGTGTTTCTGGTACCGGTAAAACTAGCATTGTTAAAAATATTTTGATACCTGCTTTGGAAAGTAATAATATCGACCAATCTCCATATTCACCATTTAAGAACGTTTAACTTAAAACACCAGGTTGCACCGATATTGAATAACACTTCGTTGATGGTAAATTCGGTTAATACAGTTCAGTATAATTAGGTCTTTCTGCTCAAACAACTGCAGACAAGTTAAGAATTGTTATCGAGTCAAGATTACAAGCCACTTCCACAAGCTTAGCACCTAAAGGTAGAAGACTCGTAGCATATTTAGATGATTTCAATATGCCAAGTTTAGACTAATTTGGATCTTAACCATGCTTAGAAATTATCAAATAACTTATTGAACGTGGTTCATGGTATAGATAAAAGAAAGAAAAGTTTTACCTTTCAAATGTATTTGATGTTGATGTTTTGGCAAGCATGGCTACGCCAGGCGGTGGTAGAAATTAAATTTCAGGAAGAATATTGTCTAAATTCAATGTACTATCCATTGACAATCCATCTGATAACGTTCTTAAAACTATATTTACCACAATTCTAGGAATTCATTTCTAGAATTTTGAAGATGCAGTCAAACAACTCATAGATCCTTCAGTTATTGCTGGTATTGACATATATAATTCAGTATCATAATACTTATTACCAACTCCAGTAAAACCATTCTACGTTTTCAATCTCAGAGATCTTTCAAAATTCTTTTTAGGTATTATTCGTGCAAATTCGAAGGATATTCACTCTCCTGAAATGCTTATTAAATTATGGACACATGAGTGCTAACGTGTTTATCAAGACAGAATGCTACCATAAGATAAATCATGGTTCTATTCATTATTAGATTAAAAGATTGGAACATACTTTTCTATGACTATGTCTAAAATATTTACGAATAAAGAACCACCAGTGTTCGTTGATTTCTAAAATTAAGAAGTTGTTCCGGTACCTTTTGGCAAAGAAGGACAAGAAAAAATTGTAGGTATCTATTAAGAAGCAGGCGATCGTCAACAATTAAGACGTGCAGTTGAAACAAAATTATAGGAATATAATTCTTCTGGTTTAGCTGTTATGGATTTAGTTATGTTTGCAGATGCTTTAGAACATGTTTGTAAGATATGCAGAATTCTATCATAACCATAAGGTCATGCATTATTAATTGGTACTGGTGGTAGTGGTAGATAAAGTCTTGCTAGACTAGCAGCATATTTAGAAAGCTAAACTATATTTACTATTGATGTAGGTAAAAACTATAGAAATATTGATTTCAAAGAAGATATGAAAAAGTTATTTATGGCCGCTGGTGGCGCAGAATTTAAGCAAATGTGTTTCCTTCTTACTGATAACTAAATATCCGATGAATCTTTCTTAGAAGATATCAATTCTATATTGTCAAGTGGAGAAATCCCAGGACTATTCAATAATGAAGATTTGTAGATAATATCTGATAATTTAAGCGGTATTTGTAAATAAATGGGTATATCTGAAACTGTAGATTCATGCTACTAACTATTAATTAGACGTGCTAAAGAAAATCTTCATATTGTACTTTGTTTCAGTCCTTCTCATGCATTATTCCGTACTAGACTGAGAATGTATCCAGGTTTGATGAACTCATGTACTATTGATTTGTTTGGCGAATGGCCACTATACGCTCTTGAAGAAGTTGGTAATTATTTCATTAATAAATTTGAAGATCTAAAAGAATATACCTAACTTGACTTTGAGGTGTAGAAAGCAAAACCATCAGATCCAAACTTACCAAAAACTGAACCAGAACAACTCACCACAAGAATGGCAAGAGTATTTACAACTGTTCATGATGGAGCTAATTAAATATGTTAGGCTATGGTTGCAGCGACACAAAGAAAATTATTTGTGACACCAGCTAATTATTTAAGCTTTGTTAGATTGTATACTTAGATCTTTGTTAACTAAAGAAATAGAATCAGAGGTAAAATAAATAAATTGTAAGGTGGTGTGACATAGTTAATTGCAGCAAAAGAAGACGTTGCAGAGATGTCTAAAAAATTAGAAGAAAAGAGAAAAGATGTTTAAGAATCTGTTAAGAATTGCGATATTCTTTTAATTGAATTAAATGCCAAAAACTCTGCTGCCGCAGATCAACAAAAGATAATTTAAATCAGTTCTGAATAACTTCAACGTGATAAGATTATATGCGAAAAGTAAACACAAGAAGCTGAATACAAACTATCATTAGCTATGCCAGCTTTAGAATAAGCTTAGTAAGCTCTGGATTCACTTAAAGATTCCGCCATCCAAGAAGTTCAAGGCTATAAAACTTATACATCTGGAGTTCGTCTTACTTTAATGGCAGTTATGGTTTTGTTAGGTAAACCTTAAACAATAGAAGCAATAAGATTAGAGTTAGCAAAACCTGGTTTCTTACTTAGATTAAAAGAATTTGACAAAAATTCAATCACTAAAGGACAACAAGAACAGTTGAAAAAATTCCACGGTCACCCAGATTTCGTCCCACGTACTATAGAAAAGGCGTCTTAACCATGTAAATGTATTTGTGTATGGGTTTTAGCACTATATGAATATACAAATGTGTACAGATAAGTTAAACCATTATAAGATGAAGCAGATAGATTGCGTAAAAAATTAGCCCAGATGGAGGCAGAATTGGAATTAGCTATGAAGAAATTAGAAGAAGCTAATAAATTAATTGAAGAGTTAAAAGCTAAACACTTGGCGAAGCAAACAGAATTAACTAAACTAAAGAAAGAAGAGGAAGAACTAAATAATAATTTGCAAAGAGCTAATAGATTAGTCGAAAGTCTTACAGGTGAAAGAATTAGATGGATGGCAACCATTGATATATTGAAAGTTGAATTAGCCAAAATACCAGGAGATTGTGTGTTAGCTACTGCATTTTTATGCTATAGCGGAGGTTTAACTGGTAAATATAGAAAATAATTGATGACAATCTGGATGGATGCTGTGAGAAAGAATGAAATACCAAGCAGTTTCTAAGATAATTTCAATGTAGCAAACTATATTGTCGACCCAGCGATTAGTTATTCATGGACTGTTTAAGGCTTACCAAGCGATGTGTTTTCTGGTGAAAACGGTGTTTTAATAACATAAAGCAACAAACCACCATACATTATTGATCCATAAAAATAAGCCACACGCTGGTTAAAACGTATGTTAGAGGAAGATCCAAAAACAAAATCGTAATTAAAAATACTTAATACTAAAGATCCGAGTTATCTTCAATAAATAGAATTAGCTGTTAGAACTGGTTAGATAGTTGTATTGGAAGATGTTTCTGAAAATATAGACCCAACTCTCGATCCAATTATTATGAAATAAGTAATTAGAAAAGGTGGCCGTCTTGTTATTAAGATCAAAGATAAAGAAATAGAATATAATGAAGGATTCAAGATCTTCCTTTGTACACGTTTGAATAATCCTAATTTATCTCCTGAATTGTTTGCTAAAGCTACTGTTATTAACTTTTCTGTAGTTAGAGAAGGTCTAACCGATTAGTTGCTTGCTTGCGTTGTTCTGAAAGAAAATAAAGCATTAGAAGAAAAGAAATCATTCTTCGTTACATCAACCGCTCAAAAGAAAGAACAAATTACAAAATTAGAAGATGAAATTCTTGATTAATTAGGTAATTCTAATATCAGCTTACTTGAAAATGAACCGCTGTAAAAAGCTTTAGAAAAATCTAAATAAACATCTGATGAAGTGTAGAAAGAATTAGAAAACTTTGCTATTATGGAAAAGAAAATTGATACAATGCGTGGTGGTTATAAACCTATTGCTGAACGTGCTAGCTTATTATTCTTCATTTTATAAGATATGTCAAACATCGATTACATGTATCAGTTCTCTCTAGATTCTTACATTAAGTTATTCAATAATTCTATTGATAATTCATAGCCACATGATGATATATCTCACAGAATTAAATTTATTAACGATTACCATACATACGCTGTGTACAAATACTGTTGCCGTGGTCTTTTCACACGTCATAAAGTTTTACTATCGCTTCACATGTGTGTTAAGATCCTTGAGTTCTAGAATAAAATTAACGTTGATGAATATTTGTTCCTTCTTCGTGGTGGTCAGGTATTTGATAAATCTCAATAACCAGCTAATCCAGATTCAACTTGGGTAACCGCTACAACTTGGGATAATATTTGTGTTTTAGATAAAATGCCAGCTTTTAGAGGTATTGTGCCATAATTTGAATAACGTACTCGTGAATGGTATTCTCAATACTTCATTAACCCAGAACCAGAACTGGCTCCATTAATCGGAGATCTTGATTCTACTTTAGATGAATTATAAAGAATGTTAGTTTTAAGGTGTCTCAGACCAGATCGTTTAATACATGCTATTAACAACTTTGTAAAGAATAATATGAACACTCCTGTTTATAACTTCACTGTTCCTCCACCATTTGATCTTAAATAAGCTCTTTTAGATTCATCTCCAACTACTCCTATGATATTTATTCTTTCATAAGGTACAGATCCAACTGCCACACTTACATCATTTGCTAGAGATTGTAAATTTGGCGAGCGTCTAACTGTTATAGCTCTGGGTCAAGGATAATAAGAAATTGCAACTTAAGCTTTCAAAGAAGGTGTATAAAAAGGAAATTGGGTAATGTTAGCAAATGTTCATTTATCAACTGATTGGTTGATCAATTTGGAAAAAATGATTGAAGATTTGTCAAAAATCACACCACACAAAGATTTCAGACTCTGGCTTTCAACTTTCGCAACAAGTTCATTCCCAGTTGGTCTTCTTTAAAATTCCATTAAAATTACAACTGAAGCGCCTTCGGGTATGAGAGCAAACTTAGCACAAGCATATGGCTTGATCGATGAAGGTGTGTTAACGGAATTTGCTCCAGCAGATGAAGATGATGCATAACTTAAGTGCAACGAAACTAATCCGAACAGTTTAACAAAAGATTAAAAAGATAATGCTTATAGAAAGTTATTATTCTCTACCGGTTTCTTCTATGCACTTCTTGTTGAGCGTAGAAAATTCGGAACACTAGGTTTTAACATAAGGTATCCGTTCAGCTAATCAGATTATGAAACAGCTGTAGAAATTTTGAAATTGTACATGCGTAGATATGATTCGATACCATGGTAAGCTATCAGATATGTTATTGCTCAAATTGTATTTGGTGGTAGATTAATTGATGATTTAGATAGACGTGTTCTTTTATGCTATATAAATGATCTATTTAATGATTAAGTAGTTAACGAATAATAATTTGCGTTATCATAACAATCAGAATTATATTACGTTCCAGCTCGTGGAAACATTCACGAATATCGTGATTATATCAAATCACTTCCAAACACTGATATCGCTGATGTATTTGGTTAACATAACAACGCAGATATATTTTCAAGAAATTAGGAAAGCCAGGAATTATTGTATAACACTCTTAGAATTACAACAGTAAATGAACCTGTTGCTTAAGAAAAAGATAAGAAGACTGAACAGAATGATGATCAAAAATAAGAAAAGGGAACCTAGTTATCTGCTAGAGATGAACGTATTATTAAATTAGCATAAGATATTCAGTTGGCACTTCCTGCTGAGTTTAGCAATTTACCAACAACAATTGATCCAACTGATCCAAATGCTCCTATGCTTTCAGTCTTATTATAGGAATCAGAAAGATTCACACTGTTAAGAGAATCTATTTACAAAGATTTAAGCGACGTTCAAAGAGGTATTAAAGGTCTTATTGGTATGTCATAACACCTTGATGATATAGCAAACAATCTTTACCAAAATAGAGTTCCAACTTCATGGTCACAAATTTATAAATCTTCAAAATCATTGGCTCCATGGAGTCGTGATTTCACTAGAAGAATTGAATAGTTACAAGCTTGGGCAAACTCTGGTCATCCAAAATGTATGTGGTTAGGAGGGTTGTCTGTACCAACATGTTACTTAACATCATTGCTTTAACAAGCTTCTAGAAAAACTCTAGTAGCTATTGATAATCTTGAATGGGGGTTCGAGATTACTATATGGTCAGATCCTGTTAGAGAAGTTAATGAAAATTCTGTTCCAAAAATAGGTGACGGCGTTCTTGTTTATGATGTATTTTTAGAAGGTGCCGGTTGGAATTTAGATAATAGATGCTTGAAAGATGCAACACCAATGGAATTATATGTTTAAATGCCAATTATCAGATTTATGCCTATGAAGTAGACAAAGAAATCGAATAAGTATAGACAAGCATTTTATGAATGCCCAATCTATTTCTACCCAATAAGAACTGGTACAAGAGAACAACCAAGCTATATGTTGAGCGCATGGCTCAATTGTGGTGCAAATACTCCAGACTTCTATACGAAGAGAGGAACTGCATTATTACTCAATTTAGGGGATTGAATGATATAATGCTGATATACTATTACATATTAATCATTTATTTAATATATAACATAATATAATTGATTATCGAGGTGTGAAAAATATTAAAAAACGATTACACTCGTTTAAAATAGATTAACCACTTCTCGCAATGATATATATCAATGGTTAAATTCATACTATGATGGAACATGCTGAAGTTTGTTCAGCTATGATAGTTAGAGATTAAATTATAATAGAAACAGGAACAACTGAATAAATTTTGAAATTACAATAATAAGGAGAGCAAATTATTGATTTATAGAAAAATTGTGTAGTCCCAGGATTTAATGACTCTCACATGCATTTTATTTGTACAGGTCTGTGTGCTGATGAGGTTAAACTGCATAATGCCAAATCTATACAGGAGATACAAAATGAGTGTAAATAGTATTTACTTTTGAACGGAGATTGTACGCATATTAGCGGAACTGGTTGGAGCGAATAAATTATTGATAGCAATGTATATCCTACGAAGGAAGATTTGGATTTAGTGTCGACTTAGATTCCTATAGTAATTTCAAGAATTTGTATGCATATTGGAATAGCTAATTCCGCAGCGTTGCAGTTATACGAAGTAAAAACTGGTAAAAGTCTAACAAAGGAGTAAAAACAGTCTGGGTTGATTAAAGAAAACCAGTTGTTTGAATTGTAGGGTCTTCTTCCGTAGCCTTCGGTTGATAAGCTGCATAAAATAATATTAAAGTACAGTTATGGGAGGTGGAATTGCTTTTTCTTGTTTACTATGTGAGTAATTATATATTAAAATATTTTGCCACTTCTAATGCGGATGACAAATTCCAATAAATAATCTCAAGTTGGAGATTATTTATGAACTACTCATTAACACAAGAGGGCCAAAAATATGATTTCGATCGTATTAGACCATAATCGACTATTCAAAGTCGGTATTTAATATTCCAAAAAGGAAAAATAGAAATTACCACATGCAATAAAAGGACGGCAATGACAAAAATAAACGCGGTAGAAGATGTTTAGGGAAGGTCAACTAATTCACTTAACAAACTTAGGCAGTTCTGAAGCGTTTGTATTCTCTTCATTTCTGGGTCCAACGGATGAATTCATAAAATATTGTACCAATCTGAACTAGTTATATCACTTGTTTAAGATGTCCCTGTGTAATTTCTACGTTTTAGTCAACAAAACTAATTTATGAAAGATTTTATCTCGAAAATATATGGTAGTTAAGCCTGATTGGAGAAAAGAATAAGAGGATCCAATGATTGGTATACGGACGCAATATGTAATTTATAACTAGTAGCGCAAGCACTGGACCTGCAGAGGACCTCGGTGTTCATCTTCAACTGGGTCAATCTGAACGATTTTAGGTATTTCTTAATCACGAAAACAATGGAGGACTTTTTCTTTCAATCTCAACCGGGAGCTCAAGATGAAGTATTGGTACTTCGCTTAATTAGAATTATAATTCAGGTAGTTACAGTCGCTTTCATTCTCAATATTCAAATAATGAATGCATTTTTGTTTCTTGAAGAATGGAATCAAGTGGGTTAGTCGGGCCCAGCATTAAATAATATATTGATGCTACTCTAAAACAACAGTTATTTTACTTATGATCTTCCACTTCCATTTCATAATGAGAAATCAATTTTCTTGATTGTTAAATTATACAACGTTAGGTAAAGTTGAAACTTATTATTGAAGTATATACAGAGTTATATACGTTAATTATTGTAGCACAGCTATCCAAGGCTCAACCAGGCCTTGATGTGATTGAAGCACTTTACAAATCAATAGTAAATAGAGTTAATGAGTGTATTGATGAGGAGGGAGAACACACTCATTATTGAGCCGGGCAGTGATATAAGTAAGATTCAAATAATAAACTTCATTCTTCTTCCTAATTCAAAAAAGCATTTCGAGGGCCCACCACTGTAATAAGCCGAGCTTAACGCGGTTGGTATCACTTCCGTGCAGTCCGATGATTTATTTTACGTTAATGCAATTCAAGCCTACGAAAAAGCTCAATGTAACAATGAGTTAACTGTCCGTGTGCATTTGCAGCGCAGATTCGACCAAAAAGCAACTGAGGGACCGTTTTTAACGAACGGGCCTCTGAAGTTCTTCGCCGACGGGTCACTTGGAGCGAAAACGGCTGCCCTCGAAGAGCCTTATTTACACTCTGACTCGCACGGGTTAATGCTCTTCACGGACGAGGAGCTGAAATAAAAATTAACTTAACAGTCCGTTGTGCACGCCATTGGCGACGCTGCTATTACATAAGTTATTAATATTATTCACTAGTTAGACCCCGAAAACGCAAATAGGAGTGGAATAGTCCACTTCCAAATAACTACGAAGGAAATAATTGATAAAGTTGCGAAGAGGAACATTTTGCTCCACGTCCAGCCCGTTTTCCTCCTCTCAGACCACGAATTACTGAACGAGCGGATCAGTTCTGAGCTGTAAAACACTTCATATTCCTGGAACAGCTGCCTAAAGTAGAAAATACACCTGAGTTTTGGGACTGACGCGCCAATTGAGAGCTTTAATCCACTGCAGAATATTTACGCAGCAGTTACCAGGAGGAGCAAAATTGGAGTGCTGAATCCAGATGAGTGCCTGAGCGTTGAAGAATCCGTTAAGTGCTACACGGTTGAGGGCGCATACGCAGAATTCAAGGAAAATATTAAGGGAAAGCTAGTAAAAGGGCACGTAGCAGATTTTGTTGTGCTGGAAAAGGACATATTCACTATTAATTAAGAAGAAATAAAGGACGTGCGGGTACTGCAAACATACGTAGGAGGAAAGAAAGTATTTGACCTTCAAAAGTGATGTGTTGTTTATGCAACAAGATACAAAATAGTAACATATTATCATAACATATATATTTTGAATTAAAGGCTAAACATGGCGCAAAGGATTATAAGTTTGTCCCTTGATATATTTCAATATATTTCAAATATATATTTAAGCATGTGTACTTCTTATTAAAATAGAAATCATGATTGAAAGTGGAATACTATAATATTGCAATAAATATGATTAAATATATGTTAACAGAACCACTCCTCTACATCCAATCAATGATCAATTTTACACTTTTGGTTAATAAATTGCGTAAGACCCGTCTCATTTAATGGTATGATCAAACACCAGAGAACCAACGCCAAAGAATAATTTAAGAAGTGTCCCAACAGGTCGTAGAGAGACAATCTAAGGGATGCAATGTCATTGAATGGAGAGATAAAAAATTAATATTCAGACGTTATGCCAGCCTCTACTTTATATTTTGCGTAGATTTAGATGATAACGAACTCATGATGTTAGAGGGCATATAATATTATGTCGAATGTCTTGATAAGTACTTCGGAAACGTCTGTGAATTAGACTTGATATTCAACTATTCAAAAGCTTACAATGTTTTAGACGAAATGGTTATTGGTGGTTACTTCAGCGAAAGTTCAAAGAGAACTGTTCTAAAGGCTGTATAAGCTCATGATTAATTAGAAGCTGGCGGTGAAGTTAAGTGACTCAAATACTCATGCAATACTTATATATACTTAGAAAAAGCGCAAAACAAGCGATACAATCATTTAGTAAAATACACGAAGTATTAATGTGTCCCATTATGATAATCATAATATAATTCTATTTATTATCAACATATAAAAGTGCACCACTTCAAGTTCAATGGGAATAAAGGATTTATAAAAAATGCTTAGTGAGCATGCCCCGTCATCAGTACGCACTGCGTCTACAAAGGATTATGTTAACAAGAAAATAGCGGTTGATGCTTCAATTTTATTGTACTAGTTCATTACGTCTATCACTACTGCTGATGGTGAGCCGTTAAAGAATGCTGCTGGTCAGGTAACTTCTCATTTGATCGGTTTATTAGCCAGATGCACAAGAATGGCCGAAGCTGGTGTCAAGCCCATTTTCGTCTTTGATGGTCAGGCTTTCGGTTAGAAGAGCGATGAGTTGGAGAAGAGAAGAACGTTGAAGGAAGAAAACCAGGCTAAAGCAGACGAGGCAAAGCAAGCTGGTGACACCGAGGCTTACAAGAAATTTTCAAAGAGGTCCGTTAAAGTTGGTCCTGAGCAGTACTAGTAAGCGGTTACCTTATTGAATGCGCTTGGTATTCAGTGCATAGTTGCAACTGGTGAAGCCGAAGCCTTAGCCGTAGCTTTAAACAGAGCTGGGATGGTTGACGCGGTTGCCAGCTCCGATTTGGACTGTGTTGCATACGCGAGCAAGATTTTCGTCCGAAATTTAGCAACTGACAAAGATATAATCGAGATTCAGCACGACAAAGCCTTGGAGGAGCTCAAAATGGACCGCGACCAGTTCGTAGACTTCTGCATCCTCCTCGGCTGCGATTACGTTCCCACCATCCCCTCCGTCGGCC
This sequence comes from Hexamita inflata, assembly GCA_963988835.1. Lineage (NCBI taxonomy): Eukaryota > Fornicata > Diplomonadida > Hexamitidae > Hexamita > Hexamita inflata. The sequence continues at coordinate 5,477 of CAXDID010000645.1, read as the reverse complement.
CAAAAACCGCTTTCCAGCTCATTCAAAAATTTAAGAACATTGAGAACATTTTAGCCGACAAAGAGTACAAAATCGAGCCCGACTACCTCCAGAAAGTAATCGGTGCCCGTGAAATCTTCACCACTCAGAACAAACTCACAGCCGAAGAACAGAAGAAATACTCAGAGCAACTCTCACAAAAACTCCAAATTGACACCGACGCGGCCGTGAACTTCCTCGTGAACGAAATGCAATTCGACGAAAACAACGCGAAAAGCCGCGTGGAAAAGTTCAAAAAGGCGAAAACGGCGCCCAAACAAATGACACTCGGAGCATTCGTCAAAAAAGTTGATAGAAAGTGATACTGTACTGTTATGTTAATTTTGGGTTAATTTATTCTTGCAATGTTAAGATAATATAATTTTTAAATAATAGATAACAAGAAGATAAATATAATAGTAATAGTAAAGGAGAATATATTAATTGAACTGGGGTTTATGTACGGTTGTGGTCAGTGAGAATTCTTTTTGAGATCTCTTCTTTTTAGTCACTGAATTAACTATTATTTTAAATCATTTAATATTCAATATACTGAAAACATAAATATAACACGACTTTATTATGATTGAATATGACAAATATTTGTTTTCACTTTAAATGAAGAAATTTACGGTTAACATTAACAATTGTATAAAGTCTCTTATATTCTTTTCAATTGGAACTCTGGGTTTGATTTTATTAACAGCGTTTTCAGATAAATTGAGCTCACTTGATAAAGGACTCGCGATTTGGGCGAAGAATTTAAATTAAAACGGAACCAATGTATTTGAAAACGGGTTAATTCTCTTTTGCAACAAAAATCAGAAAATTATAATAATAGTTCCTCTCGTTTTAATTGCAGTTTTAGTGCTCTACGATTTACTGATAGCTAGAATTCCATTTAAATAGCATAAGTTCGAGTACTTGTACATTCTTTTTTAATTAATTACTTATGTGTTGCTTTCATCGGTCATGATCCAGATAATGAAGTTCTACTTTGACCGCCCGAGACCTAGGCACACGATCGACATGCACCCACCAGGCGATACAGATATCCAGTGCAAACTCCCGTTCCAAAAGGCGTTCACCAGGTACTACGGCCCGAATCCGTGCGATTACTCGCTTGAATCATGCCCGTCTGGACACGTTCAAGGCGTAGCTACCGCGTGCATCATTCTGCTCTGGATTGCGATTTACAACTACAACTTCACGAACAAGTACACGTCCATCAAGAAAGTGAACGCAGTTATTAGCATATACGTAATTCTGTTCTCAGGTTGCATAACAGCAGTTTTGATTCCATCTGTCATGATTTCCCGCATTGTCGCAAGCGCGCATTACTTCACAGATGTAATGGGCGGGCTGCTTGTAACCATTTTGTCCATGTTCGTGCTTCCTTTGTTTGAACCTTCGTTTGATAAACAAGAAAGAAGCGATTAGTATCATTCTGTTAATTAAGTTAATATTCTTCCTTTATAAATGGAGTGATCAAAGAATTGTTGTGTTCAATTTTATAAAAAATTATTTACCTACTAGAATGTAGTTAAGATATAAAATTGCAAAAGTCGGCTTTCCGACACAGAAGTATGATTTAGTGAGGTTCATTAGAGTTTATAATAATAAAGTCTTATTATACCATAAAAATCATTTCTTGTAACCACCCACTTCTAATGGAAGCTTTCAAACCTACTCTTCTTGATAACATATCTTTCTACGCTAAATTTAAGAAATTTAACCGTGCTCCACCATTACCTAAATAATGCACCAAGTGTTTTCATCCTGTAAAGCTGGTGGGAAATATATTCATTTGCATAAATACCAATTGTAAAAAAGACATGATTTATGGGCCGGGACTCCGCTTGCTGGGTTCCATTCTATGTAATGGGATCGTCACTTCCAGCTTATTGTTGAATGTGCAAGTAATAGTACTGCTGCATCAGCTGCAGCAAAATATTTTGTTAATGAAAGAACTGTGGACAGAGTATTTGATCAATTTCGTGAATATTGTTAAAAATATCTTGAACGTATATAGTTTTATGATGGAGAAGACAAAGAAATTGATGAATTCGTAGGGGCACGTGTAAAGTATCATAGGGGAGAACCAACTAAAGGAACAACTAAATGGTTCTTTTCTATACGCGGAAGATAGTCAAGGATATTCCGTTGCTTCTATATTTTGGGAAGAAGTATCGAAGAAGTATAACCTCTTATTAATAAATATTGTAAAATCGGTGACACGGTATATTCTGACGGACTTGCCACATATAAGCATCTGTCATCAACTTTTGTACATAAGTCAGTCAACCACTCAGAACACTTTGCTGACCCAGAGGATCCTACCAACAACATTAACGGTTTAGAAGGATCACACGGCGCTTTGAGAAAAAAACTAGCGTTCATGGTTCAATTTAAATAAATAAAAAGTAACTCTACTTCGATTTCTATTGCCTTCAGAGATAATTTGGTCATGATCCCATATAATTCTTGGATTATGTGTGGCCTTCATTTGATGAATGAAAATAAAAAATATTTTATTATTATTACAGTGTTTTAATAACATTTTAATTTTAATTTAAAAATCCCAAATCAAATCATACTTATTTGTCGGTAAGCCCAAAAGTCACTTTAGCAGAACTTATTACATATAGATAAATGTATATTAATGTCTTATAAGTGTAATTATAATAGAATGTATACAATAAAAGATAAATATAAGATTCAGTTAAATAATAGCCGTATATCTTTTAATACTATTATTGTTCATATGCAATTTCTAGCATACAATGTAGTTATAAATAATATAAGATTTAGAACTGGATATGAAAATTAAGTGGATTGAAAATTATAACACATTGATAATTACATATTTTTGAAACAGTTTAATGAAATCTGCAAATATTTCGTCATCAATCACTGGGTTTATCTGATAAGCATGAAGATGTGGAAATCAATTGAAGTTTACATCTGAATATTATTATTTTAGTGACAATATCCAGAATTATAGGCAAACCTGTCCCCACTCCCCAACCCAATGCCAAGTCTCCAGTTAAGCCAGGAAGAAGTCTAAAACTTCGAACTCTATTTTAAAGCCGCAGTAGAGCAAAGAACTGGTGAAACATATTCTGAACTTCTTGAAACGTATATCGCTTATCAAAATCTTGATGAGCATAGACGCCAACGTTTCTGGGAATATGTTTCTAATGCAACAAATTTACCAAGAGAAAGAGTTTATAAATTCTTCCGTTTCACATGGTCTCGTTAATTTTACTCAAGTATTACTGATCATCGTGAAAACATTAAGGCATTGGTTTGTTAGATTCTAGACGAGTTACGTGTTGATGAAAAGACTGCACAGATCAATTCACAGGTTTGGAATCGCGTATGGGCTGTTTATAAGGACTACAATCTACACTATGATGGAACTGATCAATTTGTCAGAAATTGTGTAAATCTGTACTTTACCAAAAAGGGTACAGGTCAACCATTTCAAGTTGGTTAAATTGTAATGCCTCCTAAACCAGCAGCCACCATTGCAACTCTCTCAAAATCACGTCCCAAAATTATGCAATAAGAGCCTGCACCAACACCAGTTGTTGAGCGAATAGAAGAAGTTAAAATCTCTTCCTAACCAATCGATTTGTATAATTACTTTGGGAAAGTGATAGAACCAGAAGATTTTCAACATGTGTACATCACTAACTATCAGTACACTTATGATGAATAAGAATCTGTTGAAGTTGATTCAACTCATGATGAGTTTGATATCATACGTAGAACAAGATAAAAACCACGTTAACAATCCATAGCAAAAAGATCAATGGTAGGTTTCGTTAGCTACAATAAGTATACGACCGATTATGCTCTATTCAATCAAAATGAGCAAAGCGATATTAACCTTTGGGAAGATATGTGATTAATTAATTTTATACATCATTATTGCTAATTAATTGCAAATAGTTACGTATATATGGCATTTTATATTTGTGTTTAGAGGATGAAATGGTGTGGAATCTATGTAATAATATTACGATTTATTTTATTTAATAAGTCAATTGTAATATTGTTTCACTCCACTCCTGAAACATGTAAAATATTACAGAGCTTGAAATATTAGAATTATATAAAGAAATGCTAAAATAAAATACTGTAAAAATTGTACCAAAAAATTAAAATGATAAAAAGCTGTACGCTTACGTACAACTAGTTTTAAAATCTGATAGTAATAAACAAACCTATCGAAGTATCATTGCTCGAAGCATAGAATAAAGTTTGACATAAAATAATAAAGAAAAAATAGGGCAATTAATGATGGTAATAGATAGTTTAATACAAAGCATTAATAATTTATAGAACGATGTATAAATAATTGGTGATAAATACATTGAAACCGGTATTTTATCACCTCCATATTTAACCTTGTAATTAACTACGAAGTTGGTAGAGGATCTTATGCGATAATACAATTTGACTGATTTGTTTGAAAAAGTTGATCCACAATCACTAAAAAAGAAAAGCTTTGTAAAAGATAAAACGCTTTGTTTGCTGCACGATCTGCAGCGAAAGTGAGCTATATTATTCTATTATAGTTTTTTCACTCCACACACGAAAAAATGGAGTAGGAAAAGAAAAAGTGTTCGCCGGTGTTATTGAACGTTTTGCGCATTATTCCGGAGATAATACTGTCGTTTGTTCTGTTTTTGGCAGAGATATTCATAATTTATCTTTTTATCGGCTTTGACAACAAAAAGTGGGCGAAGTGGGGAACGAATATGATTTCTGGGATTTCGATGTCGGCTTGTTACATGGTTTTTACGTACCAGTCTCCTTTTTGGCTGAGTGTGTACGCTAAGCACAGCGCGATAGCTAATTTCCTCGTTTTCAATCTCATTGGCTTCCCGGTTGGGTTCGCGATGTACTTCTTCGACGACTACGTGATAAGGTTCTTCACTAACTGCGACTACGTTGAGGGCGGGGTGTGCTTCCACTCCCAGATGATCTTCTTCACCCTGGGCCTGAACACGACCTATTTCAACGGGAACCTGATCAAGGGCTCCTCTCTCTCCTCAGCGTTGTTGTGGTACATAATCTCCTGGATGGTCTTCGTTGTTTTTGGCGGGTACATCACGAAGGCGACCAAGTTCTCCGACCCAACGTATCCGAACGAATATCTTATAGTCGGTTCGTTTTTGTGCTCGTTCATCTTCACGAATCTGACCAAGCTGAGCATCTTCAGCGAGTTCGACTTCACACGCGTGTTCACCTACAACACCAAAACGTACATGCTGGTGAGCGGTTTAGTAATAGCCGGAGTTCAGTACATTATATTCTACGTGGTGAGCTACTACTGCCTGTACAACTCACCACACACGTTCATGGCCAACACCGCCTGGAGCATGCTCACTTACACCTGGGTGGCCTAGATTATCGTTGGGCGCACTGTGGCGCACGATTTATTCGTC